>JAGFPH010002362.1:130159-142084 GCA_018207615.1 Philaenus spumarius | reverse complement strand
ACATGTTGTTTGTGAATGTTTTGTATAAGTGTTTCATTTTAAAAACTTGACGCGCATTAACAAATGTAAAGTACTAGTGAAGTGTAGGTTTGATAATGCCTGAATAGAAAAGGCAAAACGTACGTCACCAGGGAATAAAAAAGAAAAATAAAGGACTGAGAGCTGTAAGTACACACAAAGTAAAATTATAGCCTATTATTATTTGCAACTGAAGCTTCTAATTTTACTTACTAGTGGTTGTAACAAATCCATTGCCACAGAAACGGTCGTAAGGGACACTTACTCCATTTTGAACTGGATTTGGGATGACCACAAAGTCTGTTGTACATGTAACTCCAGTCACGGCAGCCGTAGCAGTACCTAAAAGTTTGACAAACATCATAATATTAGAGTTACAATTTTACTTCTATAGTTCATTGGTTTTAAGTGATTAACTATTTCCACTGTCATTATGATTAACCAGAATCAATGTTTTTTTGTGCATATTTTAGAGACAATACAAGTATTTTATTTTTCTTATTAATATGGTGTATAAAATTACAAAAACTCAGATAATGCTTGGTTCAGATATTGGCTTATTGAATTATGGAATATAACAGGGAGAAGTGGCAAGATAGGAAATATGGCAGCATTATTTAATAATTTACCTTCCGCTTGCATGAATTATACAGATTCAGGTTTGGTGTAAAAACCAAGCAAGTTCGTTATAACCATTCCTAGATGGTGCTGATGTATTTGTTTTTACTTTAATGCACTTTGTAAAGTAAGGACTAAAGTGTTGTTAATTTATCAGGTTTTTTGAGAGCAAGCCTTAGCCAAGTGGATAGCATAGTATCTTCCTGATAGAAAGATCTTAGGTTGGAATCTCAGCTGGAAACCAGGTAGATTTTCACATCTGTGGTCAGAGGGAAGGAGGGTGGATGTAAAGCAAAAGGTGGTTGGCTCGCTTCCAAGCTGATGTAACTAGTTAGGTACTGATCTCAGGTTTGAGATGTTTTGTATATTTTTGCACAGTATTTATGTAAAGGTATATATTTATTTTTTTTTAAACAAATGGAAATGACTTAAAACTTAGTTTTAAATAAAACTTAAAAAATAAAAATTAAAAAAAATATAGTTGCCTATATGGTACATAATTATATAAGATATATTTATTTTGTTTTCATGGACATATTTTCAGACATTATAGTGCAAACATTTCTCTCATACATAGGGACAATACAATTCGTTTTAAATGAGTTAAAAATGTAATATTATTTTCTATTATTTTAAATAAACATTTTTCAAACAGCAATATTATTTTTAACTTTTAACTTAGTCAACCACATAAAAAATATTTTAATTTATTTGTGAAGTACCTCTCAATAACATTGTTTAGCGAACAAGGCATAGCGCTTTTCTCTAAATAGAATTATATGTAATCATCTATGACACTAAGGATACTTAAGGGGAAGGAGTGGGACTGAGCAACAGAGGAGAAGAAGAACTAGATTTTTCATTAATGAATAATATTTGAATTGCTAAAAAATCTTGTCTTCAAGTAGAATATTTGTTTATTTCATTTAAAAAAAATTTAACAATATGAGTTACCTTTATTAGGTAACTAGTAATGTTACTTTAACTATAACAAACATTTTCTTTCAGTACAAATTTATTTGAAAATTTATATTAATTTACCAGTACGGTACTTCAAGAATTGTAAGTATGAAGTTATTTAATAAAGAGTGGTCCAATAAAACCTGATGATTTTCAATATAAAATAATATTTATAATTTATTCAAATAGTTAAAATATGAACATATTATGCCATTTTAATTTATGGAATATAACATCGCTTGGGTGTTCTCCACCAACATCCACACATGTTTCTAATCTTTTCTGAAAATTTGCCATTACTCGAAGTACCGTGGACATTGGCATTGCCAACTTCATTTCTTATGCAGTTCTTTAAATCTGCAATTGTGTGAGGTTTTGTGTCAAAAACTTTGCTATTACTCACAATCAAAAATCACAAGCAGTTAGATACGGCGACATCACCGAAACGTGAAATGAGATGCCCCGGGGACCTTCTTTGTAAAACGCTCATTGACACATCTGCTGTGTGCGCAGTAGCTCTATCTTGCTGGTACCACAACAAGGTCATTTCTATTAAAACTGATGCAATTGTGGAACTAAAAAGGTCTGAATCATGTCAAAGTACCATGCATTCTTTATTTACAGTAACTCTTTCACCGTTTTCATTTTCAAAAAAATAAGGACCAATAAGTCCAAAACTTGCAAAACCACACTACACAGTCACTTTTTTACTATGCAGAGGTCGTTGATGGATGTCCCTAGGATTCTCTCTTGACCAGAATTGACAATTTTGCTTGTTTATGTTACCATTTAGCTCAAAATGAGCTTCATCAGACATTAATAAACGTTGCAAAATGTTTCCGTGATTAAGTAGGTGCAATAATCTTTCACAAAAAATAAGACGTATTTCAGGATCAACAGGATTGAGTTTTTGAGCAACAACTTGTAGTGATGAAAATGCAAATCAAGAGTAAAATTCGTTGTAAATTTGTCTTTGAAACTCCTAATGCGGCAGATTGTTTCTGGATTGATCGATTTGAGCTTTCCAGAACAGATACTCGCACAGTTTAAACATTGTCTGGAGTTGGTTTTACTTTTAATGTAGATGCACTATTTCTGAAATTGTTTATCCACCTTTTAATAGTATTCCTACAAGGAACAGCACCATGACGAGTAACATGGAATTGTTACGAAATAACCGTTGCGTAGCAGTCACAGACTCATTATTTAAAAAAAAGCTTCGGTAACACAAGCAAGATGTTTAAACTGTCCACTGCTCCAAGTTTACTGAAATGGCATTAGCCGTATTCTAAATTGTTGCAACAATCAACAGTCTAAACAAAATAACAGCTGAGAAACAGCTGTTTAAAAAGTGTCAGGTTTTATTGGGACACTTGTTATATTCAGATCTGTCTAGACTAACACAAACTAGAGAATTTTGTTCATTAGCTACTTAATGTAATGCAGAGATAATAACATCGATTTACCAAGTATCGAAGGATCTAGAACAGGAGTGTCACCAGATACTGTGAAGGAATATGTACTTGCTGTGTTTGCACTCCATTCTATACTGCAATAACCAGACACTGGACGGATGCAGATTCCATAGTTTAAGCCTGCTAATTGCCTGTTACCAATACTACCTTTAAGGAACAGATTAACAACAATTAATTAATGTTCATTCAATCGTTTACAAAAACCAGCAAATGCATTTTGCTTTAAAATTAAAGTGGCTAAAAACAAAATTAAAATATATATTAAAACCTAAAATGTCTAGATTAGCTGTTTAGGTAAAATCATCTATCTTCTTATTTCTATAAGGGTTTTGTCTGTTACATCCCTTTTTCTCCCGACCTACTTAACCGATTTTTACGATTGAGGTGTCATTTTAAAGCTTATGATCTAGCGCGTGTGCGAATGGTGATTAAAAAGGTCATTTCGTTTCGGGCTTTGCCCCCCTAGCCTTTGATTTATTTCTAGAGGGCGCTTTAAAATGTTGACCAACTTTCATTAAGATTTTTAAATGTGAATTGTAACTTAACAGCTGACTACCTTCAGATGAATTTTTAAGTCAGATTGTAAACAAAAATAGATCGTCTGTAACTGTAAACAATAGACAAAACAGCTTATGAAAATGCGCAATTTGTGCACGGGCCCCCTAGTGGTTTTTTATTTTGGGAAATATTTCTTATCATTGTTTAACATTTAGCATTTTGTAGTAAACTTGCTGAAATGTACAGCTAAAGTATGCTTTCTCCTCTTACAGGCACCTTGTGAATACAATGAAGATGCTGATAAATAATTGTAGGTACTGTCAAAATCCCAAAGAGTACAACAAAACTACCCTAGAGTAATAAAAATTAATTACTGATTTTTTTGAAATTTTCCATTATTAATTGGACAATTTTACCTAGAAAACATTTGTAAGCTTAATATTTGGAATTCTGGACAAATGCACATTATGTGACTGCATTAATTTAAAGATAAACAAGGGTCATCTTCAGTTTGCAATAACCTGATTTGAAAAGCAATTCAACCGAGTTTTCTGATATTTAAAAGGTTTTCAATCCTAATGATTCTAATCACAATAAAATTTTTATTCATTCACGTTTTTGAAATCAAATACTTATAAAGAACAATGAACAAAAACATTTATATAGTAAACTACATTAAAACACACTTTCAACAAATACATCTCTAAATATTGTACACTTGAAAATTCTTAACATTTCAATTTTACCATAAGCAGCAAATAAGTATTGACCACCTCTAAAAGCCGCTACCTCGTTGTAGTAAGGGTCAATGGAGGGCATAAAAAAAACTAACGGATATTTAATTTTATACAGTTTTTGTTATGGCTAAATATAATTATAGAAATCAGAATCGAAAATAACAGTTTTAGGCAGTTGTTGCAGAGTGCTTATAGTCTTATTACTTTTTATCTTTTTCTGGAATAAAAGTAATTTTTCATTTCCTTCAATCTATATAAATAAAAAATAAATAGTGTGCTTAAGACCACACGTTGGAAGTGATAACTTCTATGACCAATTTATATTTTTTTGTCCGTACTAATATTAGAGGAGGAGGAATAAGGATAAAATAATTTAAAACATTAATGACTTTGCTGACTTTGGTATTTAATATACATATAACACAAATATCATATATATATATATATACATACATACTATATCTCGAGCGGTGACGGTCGCGAGTTTGATGCTTTTTCCTCTCCCAATAAGAAGTGCTATGTAGTATATTCGCGTTGCGTACATATATATATATATGCTACCATCTTTGTCACGTCCATGTATTACTTTGCGTTCATATATTACCACGTCCAGTGATTTATCACGTCCGTATACGGACGTGATAATGACACCCTATGTTAATTCCGACTATTATGGTCTGATATCACACAAAGAAATCCTAGCTGTTAGACGTACTAAGAACTAACCCCCTATTGCCTCGGAATATTTCTATTCCATTCCATTTGGACGAAATAAATTAAATAGACGAGTAACGTGGACGTCTTAGAGGGCGTCTTTTATACTGTGATATTCATTGTGCAGTTCTGACTCTTGCCGCTAGATTCGCTGCAGTCTAGTTTCAATATACACGTCGTGTATACTCAAGTTTAAGCTGTCGCGTTACCCACTTCCACGATTTGGCAACACTGTTCTTTGTATTCGACCACTGTGAGGCTGCTCATTTGATGAATGATTCGTGTAGATTACTTGTTTTGTAAGCGTATTAGAATAATAGTACTTGGAATCGGCGAATAAGCCTGACAGCGGGAGGCGGGAAGTTTTTCCTGGAATCTAAAGCCAACAACATGTTTCCTCTTCCTACATACGAAATGTAAATATTTCTCATTTCGTGATCCACTTTCATTAGTTTTAATATTAGTGATTTTAACCCTCCATCTGGCAGTTGATATTTCTATACCGGCAGGTACTTTTTTACTACTCGTGTACATTGTCATTTAAATATTTATAGAATCCAATCCATTTGAGTAAAGTATAAACTATTATACATTTTCTTGTTCAGAAAACCACAGAAAACATTTCAGTGTAGTTGAATTTTCTACTTCACCACATACGAAAAATTACGTTACAAATAGACAAAAAAAATACTTTGGTAACTAAAATAATTGTTTTTTGAGACATTAAAAATGTGTAGTTAAAATATTTGTAAATGGCCGCCATTTTCCAATATGGTGCTAAAATTTCGAATTTCTTATGACACGCCCTGTATGTTATGATGATTTTGGATTCTACAAGTTATTTTAAGACTTTTTTCTTCTTTGTGTTTTTTTTATACGTCTAACCGTTCAAAAATTAGAGGGGTATCAAATTTTAAAAACACCCTAACTAAGCGGAAGATATTTTTGTATGGAAAGTTTTGAACTAATGAAAACGCTAACACTAAGAACAAAAAAGTCTTAAAATAACTTGTAGAATCCAAATTCATTGTAAAATACTGGGTGTTCCATAAGAAATTTGAAAGTTGAGCGCCATATTAGAAAATGATGGTCATTCACAAATATTTCACAAGTTTCCCATTTTAAAGTTTGATTCAAGTAATATAGCAATCTTACATCAATAGCATGGCTAGTGTTGTCTTGGAGAAGCCAGGAAAAAATTTGCCTGTGATGAAATTCGTTAGGCAGGGCACTCTCACCTGATCTTATAATGCGATACTAGAAAACTAGAAAAAGTTTTCAGTAAGTTAAATTGGCATAATTTTGGAATGGAAATGAAGGAATAACTATATCTAATATAAGATTTGCTAATGATGTCATTCTTTATGCAAAATCGCCCACAGAAGCGGAGAATATTTTATAGGACTTGGACCGAGAGGGTAGCCGGCTAGTGATAAATACAGAAAAAACGGTACTTCTAAGCAACGGGAAGCAAGAAGATCTGTTCATATCCACGATTGAAAATTTAAACATCGCCTCAAAAACCAGTCCATTTACGACGAATAATATGCAGGCAATGATAACCACCCAGGTTTTTCGCCATTAAACCCCCCCCCCCCCAAAAAAAAAGACGAATAATATGACGAATTTGCTTCAAAAAAAGTACAAGGTTCCAGCAGATGTTTACATCATACGAACAGTTTAACGGATTTTTATATTAAAACGGGTTTGGATTCACAATGCGATTGTCAACAATATACCATAATTTCATGTATGTATCATTATTTTTGGATTTGTAGTTACCGTTTGAAAATAAAACAAATTTTGGTTTGATTGCTTGCCGTAAAACATTGTTTATTGCTAATAACAATTGAGTATTATTAATGTTATGATCGTTCTGAATTTTAATATGTTCTTTATACCGTCATATTATAAGATGAATGTATCTACTTATATAAAGTTAGATGGTAACACTTATTCACTGACATTAATTATGAGGCACTTCCCGTAATCGTACCCCCCTCAAACTTATACTTGAATTAAAGCTCTCGACGAGAAACTTTCGGGAATATTGCCAGAATTTAACATTTTTCAATTTTAGAAGCACCTTTCGGGCGGGAAGGATTTTTTAGATTTTTTTCAATTGTTTCATTTTTTCACTTTGAGCGCATTTTGTAAGAAAGCGGTAAGAGATAACAAACAATGTTAAATACAAAAGTTGTAGAAAATTTCACTTCAAACTTGAGATTTTCCGTCATATTCAAGATCTAATCATCCATTTAGCCACTATTCATCTGAGAAGGGAGGCTCCGCCAAAAGTCTTTAAAGCTAGACGGGTTCACCGATTCACTGACATAAATTATGAGGCACGTCCTGTAATTCGACGAGAAACTACCAGAAAAATTGCTAAAAGTTTACATTTTTAATTTTTAAAGCACCTTTTGTTTTTAAGATAGCAAAAATTGTTAAAATAGTACAAAAGTTGTAGAAAATTTGATTTCAAACAAGAAATTTTCCGTCAGATTCAAGATCCAATCATCCGTTTAGCCGCTATTCACCCAAGAAAGAGCTCCGGCACACAATTCTTCAAATTTCCCATGTTAATCTTATGAAGATAATATTTAATGAGTTTGAGTCAGCTGCCAAATAAAACAGCTGTTTTAAGCTCGGTCACCTATGTACAAACGAGCCAAAGATTAGCGAATTTTCCAACTGCGAGCGAAGCGAAGTGCCAGGGGCAGAGCCCCTAGTATGATATAAACTTGATCGATTAGATAATAATAATTAGATGGTTTTTGAAAAATCGAAAAGCTCAAAAAACCTTACACTATGTAAGATAAAAGCTTGTATCTTAAGAACGGGTTGTCGGATCTTAAATAAATATTAAAACGTATTTAAAATCAGGACGAAATTCCTTAGAGAGTACCAGATTTTTTAATTCCTATGCAAATTTAATTGATCAGTGCACGTTATATAATAATATTAATCTGAAAATAGTTCTTCAGTAGACGGTTTAAAAAAATATTTATAATGACTTCAATCTTGTTTAAATTGTACACAATCGTTGTATATTTCTATATAAACAACGTATTAAAATTTCAAAACTATCGGATTATACATACTCGAGCTATTAACACATAAAGATCTCGTCTAGCAGTTTTGATTCAAAATGTTTACAAGGTTTCATTAGAATACTTATATTTTACGAACCATTAAACGGGTTTTAAATATCAAAATAGATTTGGATTCATAATAACATTGTCAACAATAAACTATAATTTCATATTTCCATTATCATTTTTGAATGTGTAGTTACTGTTTGAAAATAGAAAAAAAATTCATTTGGTTGGTTGTCGTAAATCATATTTATGTGTTAATAACTCGAGTAGTTATTATCCGATAGTTTAGAAATTTCCATGCGTTGTTTATATAGCAATATACGACGACTGTGTAAAATTTTAACGAGAATGAATAAAAATAAAGGATCTTTGAAACGACCGTCTACAGAAGAACTATTTTCAGATTAATATTTACGATATAACGTGCATTGATCAAGTAAATTTTTATACGAATTAATGCGAATCTGATAGTTTACAGAGAATTTCGTCCTGAATTTTATAACGTTTTTATATTTAAGATCCGAATAACGGTTCGCATGATACAAAAGATTGTATCAAACAAGATTATCGTTCTAATTTACCATAAACTTGATGCGTAACTCTTTTAGCACTAATCGTTAAATGATCTGAACATTTTTTATAGGAACCTCATTTTTTAATATTATACTTATAGACTTGTTGTTTGTATGTAGTATACGTTACATTAAAATCATTTAAATATTTTAAAAGAAATTATATTTTTAACGGAGACAGAGCATTAACTCTTTCTCTAATTTTGCGTAAACTTTATGCGTAACTTTTTATAATACGCCTAATCGTTAAATGGTCTAAAAACTGGTATAAGAATTTCATTTTTTTATACTATATTTGCAGACATGTTGTTTATATATGTAGTATACATTTGATTAAAATCAGTAAAATATTTTAAATGAAACTAGGGGAGACCCCTGCGTGCTCCGCACGCCAGCCCCCGATGGATCCTTCTAAAAGATATGTTATGTTTTATTTATAATAGAGGTGTAGGATTAATAATAACCTCAAAACTAAGATGATAAATAATGTTAAATGTTCAAATCAAATTATTTCGTATATTTTATAACAGCAGTTAGAATAAAAGTTAAAAGAACCAGTAAGGCTCAGGTGTAGGCCTACATTTAATCAAAACCCTTACCAAAACGTTACTATCAATTACCGTATATTATCAATAATTAGGCCTAACATAATATGTCTTATTTATTTTTAATTAAGATGTAACATAGTTTTTTCTTATTTTTAAATCCCTTAAAGCAAGTTTTTATTGGTTTGTGTGTGTTGAAACACGTGTTGGTTGAGCCTAGGCCTAACTTAAAATATTATTTTGTACTAAAAGCTGGACATCCGAATCAACTGTTTTATCTGTTATTTTAATCAATTATTTGCTATGGCAATGAATGTAAAAACATTCGAGAAGTTGTTTCTTCAGTCTAGGCCTAACTTAAAATTATGTTTAATTTATTTTACCTGTCTTAATGGCAACATACACACATGATTTATGTTTTTGTGCACATCTTTGAATGATATAAGTTTCATCTTTCAATTGTTGTTTTTTAGTTTTTCATAATGTTGCTTATTTATTGGTATTAGGTCTACAGCTGTTAGGCACTATGTGTTTAACGTTCAACTCGATCCTGTGAATTTTTTTTCCTTGAAAAATACTGGCCACTAATGACTTTCTCTAAGCCAACTGATTCCTTTTGCTGCAATTGTTTGTTCTTAGATGCACAATCGCGTGTTTTAATAATCAGCTTGATAATGAAGCTTAAATTGATGATAAAATACGTTTTAAAAAGTTCTTTTATTACATTCTAAATGAAATTATTTCAAAAATGTAAGTAAATTGTGCAAATATAGAATGATTGATCATTCATTTAAAACGAACCGCGTGTAAAACGGTTCAGTGGAAACATTCAGTGAACTCTTCAAAGAAGTGCAAAGTTGAAATTTTACCCCATGTAAAATAAATCTCCATAAGAAAAGTTTATTTTCCATTTGTGATCCAATTAACATAAATATTTTCAAAATACAAATAAAACCTGCACATATAGGACCGCTAACCTTTGTTTTGGTATAACCCGAATGTAAATTGGTCCAGTAGAACGGTTAGGCTCGCTGTCATTAGTTTTGAAAAAGTTTTTTAGAATATAAGATTATTTAAGACATAGCATTACTCTTGTTCTAATTTAGCGTAAATTTAATGCGTTAATTTTTATAGGCCTAATCGTTAATTGGTCTAAAAATTAGTATAGGAACCTATTTTTTTTATTTATACTTATAGACATGTTGTGTATATGTAGTATACATTTTATTAAAATCAGTAAAATATTTTAAAAGAAATTATTTAAGACAGCATTACGCTTGTTCTAGATTGGCGTAAACATAATGCATTAATTTGTATAGACCTAATCGTTAAATGATCTAAAAATTGGTATAGGAACCTAATTTTTTTATATTATACTTATAGACATGTTTTGTATATGTGGTATACATTTTATTAAAATCAGTTGAATATTTCAAAAGAAACTATAATTTTACCAAAGAAATGTACACTTTCTGAATTGAAAATGCGTGTTCAGTAAAACCCCATTTTTCTGAAACTATTTACCAATTTTGAATGAAATTCGATATACATATAAGCAATAGTTGTATAATACTGCTATATAAAAATTAACACAATAAATTAACATTTAAATATACAAACTCACAGTTGTATACAAAACAAACCGATCAAATCCCAGTATGCAAATAACTAATTGATTCATAATCCAGTATCCAACAACCACATGTAATATATCGAGTAAATGTGTAATGGGTCTCACTTTTTCACAGAATGCGTATATATACTTTATTTATACGTGTGTTAAATTTCGTTTAATTCTGTTAAATAATTTACAAGAAAAATACATTAATTTAACCGACAAATCGCTCGCCGCTGGATGCAAATCACGGCTTATTGATGCATAGCCAACACAGTTTTACAAATAAAACAAAATAATAAAAAATTTACGTATCCAGCTCAATTTTTTACAGAATATATATAAATATATACTTTATTTATACGTGTGTTAAATTTCATTTAAATCTATAAATTAATTTACAAGAAAAAATCATTTCGCTCGCCGCAAGATCTAGGGTAAATCAAGGTTTATTCATACAAATGACTAAGACATTTTTATAAATAAAATACAGTAATTAAATTTTATCGTATCTAGCTGAAATTTTCACAGAATGCGTATACAGGGTGTTACAAAAAGGTTGGGCTGGCTACGCATATTCAGATTCTACATGCAAAAAAAAGTCGAAAATGTAGTATAACATTTTTTTAGATTTCAGCTTAGTTTAGCCGTAATACGCCATTTTGTATTAAAAAAAAAAATAATAATAACTCAATAGCCCTTATTAGAGATATTTTTATGAAACTTAGTATACACTTTAACTCTATAGCTATAAACATTTTCCCAAAATATCTTTTATTAGACTCATCAAATTTCAAAATGGCGGCCATTTAAAAGTTTTAAAGTCAAATTCCATGAAAACCAGCTACTAAACAAAATTTTATTTATGTTTTAAAATTTAAATTGAACAATTTGGAGTTTTTCTAGTCCCTAGTTTTAATGGAATTTTCCTTTGAAATTGATAAATGGTTGCCATTTTGATATTTATTAACCAATTTTTACAATTAAAGTGTCATTCAATTTTAAATGAAAAGGGCTTCAAATTTAGCGTCTAGTAAAATTTTGTTTAGTAGCTGGTTTTCATGGAATTTGACTT
>JAGFPH010002362.1:118706-130059 GCA_018207615.1 Philaenus spumarius | reverse complement strand
TGTGAATTGTAACTTAACAGCTGACTACCTTCAGATGAATTTTTAAGCCAGATTGTAAACAAAAATAGATCGTCTGTAACTGTAAACAATAGACAAAACAGCTTATGAAAATGTGCAATTTGTGCACGGGCCCCCTAGTGGTTTTTTATTTTGGGAAATATTTCTTATCATTGTTTAACATTTAGCATTTTGTAGTAAACTTGCTGAAATGTACAGCTAAAGTATGCTTTCTCCTCTTACAGGCACCTTGTGAATACAATGAAGATGCTGATAAATAATTGTAGGTACTGTCAAAATCCCAAAGAGTACAACAAAACTACCCTAGAGTAATAAAAATTAATTACTGATTTTTTTTGAAATTTTCCATTATTAATTGGACAATTTTGCCTAGAAAACATTTGTAAGCTTAATATTTGGAATTCTGGACAAATGCACATTATGTGACTGCATTAATTTAAAGATAAACAAGGGTCATCTTCAGTTTGCAATAACCTGATTTGAAAAGCAATTCAACCGAGTTTTCTGATATTTAAAAGGTTTTCAATCCTAATGATTCTAATCACAATAAAATTTTTATTCATTCACGTTTTTGAAATCAAATACTTATAAAGAACAATGAACAAAAACATTTATATAGTAAACTACATTAAAACACACTTTCAACACATACATCTCTAAATATTGTACACTTGAAAATTCTTAACATTTCAATTTTACCATAAGCAGCAAGTAAGTATTGACCACCTCTAAAAGCCGCTACCTCGTTGTAGTAAGGGTCAATGGAGGGCATAAAAAAACTAACGGATATTTAATTTTATACAGTTTTTGTTATGGCTAAATATAATTATAGAAATCAGAATCGAAAATAACAGTTTTAGGCAGTTGTTGCAGAGTGCTTATAGTCTTATTACTTTTTATCTTTTTCTGGAATAAAAGTAATTTTTCATTTCCTTCAATCTATATAAATAAAAATGTAAATGTGCGCTTGTTCAAAATAGATAATCTCCGAAAAAAGTACTTCATCAATTGCTTTGACATTTTGACACAAACTTTCATTTGAATACAAGCGTGCTTTTATATACTTTGAGAAAAACTGCAGCATCTATTGAACATAAAAAAAATTGGGTCTGCGTCGGACCAGTCGGTGGAAGTTATACTTCTTTGGCCATTCGTATATTCATATACTTTCCTATAATTTTTGAAAAAAAAAAAATTTCCCAGCCGGGGATCGAACCAGGGATTTTAGCGTGGAAGTCGAGTGCATTAACCACTCACTCACCGAGACTCAATATATGTTTATTGACTGTAATAGTAACAGAGTAGTCAGCTGTTTCCTATAAATTTCCATCATCAGCTGATTTCAAAGCTAATTCAAACTGATTCAAACAATTATTTTGTATCTGTAACTTTTAAGATAGGTTTTTGTGAACAAAGCCATCTGTTGAAGTAAAAACAACACTCACTATCTGTACTAATATTATAAAGAGGTACAATTTGTTTGTGTGTGGGGGGTAATCTCTGGAACTACTGAACCAATGGAAATTTTTTTAAATAAAAAGCTACACTATCCCTGAGTAACAAAGGCTAGAATTCATATTGATAAATACACTTTTTATTTCAATATTTGTAAATTTAGTCGTTACAAATTCACAGGATGAATACCAATCCAGCTGTAATAACAGCTGTAATACCAATAAATAAGCTACATTATGAACAACTAAAATACGACAATTGAAAGATGAAACTTATATCACTCAAAGATGTGCACAAAAACATAAATGATGTGTGTATGTTGCCGTTAAGGCAGGTAAAATAAATTAAACATAATTTTATGTTAGACCAAGACTGATGAACCAACTTCTTGAATGTATTGACATTCATTACCATAGCAACCAATTGAATAAAATACCAGATAAAACAGTTGATTCTAATGTCCAGCTTAGTACAAAATAATATTTTAAGTTAGGCCTAGATTGAACCATCACATGTTTCAACACACACAAGCCAATTAAAAACTTGTGTTAATGAATTTAAAAATAAGAAAGAACTATGTTATATACATCCTAACTAAAAATAAATAAGACATATTATAATTTAATAGTAGGCATATTTATTGATAATATACGGTAATTGATAGTGAGTAACTAATATTAACAGCTGATTTAAAATATGAAACAATTATTTGTATTTCTAACTTTTTGGTTAGGTTTTTGATTAAGTGTAGACCTGAGCCTTATTGGTTCTTTTAACCTTTATTATAACTGCTGTTATAAAATATACCAAATAATTAATTTGATTTGAACATTTAACATTACTTACCATCTTAGTTTTGAGGTTATTATTAATCCTATACCTTTATTAGAAAATAAAACAACATTAGAAGGTTCCGACGGGGGTTTTCATGCGGAGCATGCAGGAGGTCTCCCCTAGTGTTTAATAAAATAAAGTGATGACTCTATGTATACAACAAACAGTGCAAATGTAGGGATAGATGTCTAGAACTACAGACAAACAAAATAGTCAAAATCAACCAAATACTCTAATATTTTTTTAATCTTTGCAATGCAGAACTCCTTACTTTCCAATTGTAAATAGCATGCATCATATTCCGATTCATAAATTGTTATCTTTCTACATTTAGTAAATTGTTAATTTTTATTTTGTTTTTTTACTTGGTAATTTTATATATAACTTTTCATGTTTTAAAATTTAATTTGTGGTTTCCATATTATTTTTCCTATGAAGATTTACAAAAGACCCCCCTCCTCCTTTCTGTTATTATTGGTGACTATGGAGTTATTTTATTGCGTGATGCTAGTTTATTTGTTGTACAAAGCTTAGGCTCAAATAAAAAGTCGTTTCCTTTTTTTGCAGAGTGTGTGTACATATATCTAAAGTTAAGTTGTTTCTACCTGAAGAAGTAACAGTATTAGCTGCTGCAGTTCCATAGTTGAAGCTACTCACACTTCCTGATGTTGTGTTGTAATACTGAGTACATCCACTTGGAACTAAAATATAATATTACCAATATTAGTCACTCACCAATAAACAGTCACCTTAATATTATTACTGTAAATAATGAAAAAAATGCAATAACAAAGCATAATCATGGTAACTTAAAACCATTGGATCAGTTTTCAGAGAAGCTAAAATAAAGCCAATGTAACTGTAATGCTGTATACAAAAAATAATACTCTTACCTATAAGAAAAAAGATCCGTATGATTGATCGAGGCAGTCCCTAATGTACAACATAATTTAACCTCTTATTAAAGCAATTAATCCGGTATGTTTGATGGGTCGTCATTCTCTTGCCCTTTTCTTTTTATAAAAAAAATACCTTTATTCTTTAAAACATATGCAGTTAATATCAAACAATCATAATTATTTAGATTGAAATAACATTATTTGGCCTGGTAAGTTACAGAAAACTTATTAAGAGGGACCAATAATATGTTTATTTCTATTTACTGTAATATAAAAAGTAAGCTTTGTTCTTTTAATCCTTATATATTATTTCTCAAAGTGTTTAGTTGTGGCAAAGCCATAGCTGCCTTAATTCTTCATCAAAATTAATAACTCAAACATAATTTTAAAGCTTAGGTTCCTGCTATTGACAAAAAATAGACAAATAGCTTAAAATTTATGTTTTTGTTAAAAAAAAAAATAGATTAAAAAACTATCATATTATGAAAGTTCATGATTTCTAATGAAAGGTGCCATCTATTAGCAATCTGTTTAACTAACAACAACTGTGTTAGTTAGATTGTTTAATTTCTAAATGCAAGCGTAATCTATCACATGAATCAATCAAATTAAACCAACGTAAATAAATAAACGTAATTTACTTATTAAATCAATGTATTAAATCAGAAGTAATCCTAACTTGCGAAATATTCGCACGGAGCAGCTAGTTTACTCTTAGTATCACTTTATAGCTGCAAAGTAATACAATAATAATACTCAAAATCTATCTGAACTAAGTCATGTGTTTAAAGTAAGAAACCAACATTATTGAAATTATTATTATATAAAAAGATACCTGCAGAGTTGATTTAATTATATAATATTGCTTTTATGATTGTGTTTGTCGGGGATCATCCTTACATCTGGCAATGGGCACTACAGACTCATTTGGCTGATCTTTTATAAATATTAAGTGATACCGGTAACAAAAAAAACCTGTATTAATAGATTTCTTTAAAAAAATTTCTCAGATGACAAAAATATGATACAAACTAAAACTTCAAGCTTTTCAAGAAATAATTAATGAGTAGTGATTACAGTACAGTATTTACTATTGTGCTAACAAAGTGCCATGAAATTTCTTGAGTTATTCCATCATCAAATTTAATTGGTGATGGATGTACAGATTTTTGTCAAAATAAATTGATTTTGAGATTTTTTGTGGCATAAATTGAAGTCACAAGACTAAAATAATAACATATGTCTTTTGTAACATAGGTATGGGGGAAGACTTGATAAATAATCTTTCTTATTTCAATTTATCGACACTTTCATGCAGTCTCTAAAATAAACAATTAGAGCGTTGTATAAAATTGTTTTAAAATTTATAATTCTTAAATGTCTGTAAAATTGTATCAATTGTTAACTCTAGAAAACTTAATAGGGAGCAAGTTCATGAATTAGCCACAACCTTTAACAATGGTCTACTTAGATGACATTAAAATTAATTAATTAAAAAAAACATACTATAAAGGCCTATACAACTAAAGAATCAAATTTGTATGAAAAAATATGAAAATGCTTCCTTCAAAGGGTCAAACTAAAACATATTAAACAATAATTTTTGCACTGAACTGACCTGCATTAGCACATGGTATCTGAATGATTTCCATATTCCATCTGCGACTGAAGAGAATTCCAGTATTTGTGTCTACAGAAATAGTCATAGGACTGTTGGCTGCACTAAAATCAACCAATACTGGAAATAAAATAGTTTAAATTAGTTATAATTTGTTAAATTTTACACTTTTAACTATTTAAATCAAAACGAATTTGTGGAGACTGAACCCAGCAGAAACAGTAACCAATATATCAACTAAAATTACTTATCATTTAACATTGTTTGTGGATATTATTTGCATGTTATTTTAACTGGAAAACTAATAATAATAATGCAACTCTAGATTATAATATACACAGCTAGACTTGAGGTTAATCATTATCATAAACAATTTAAAATTATTTTCTTCTCTTGAAATAAACAAACTATAAAATTGTTCAGAGCTACTGAGACTATTACAATATAGATGTATAATATGTACAATATGCTGTATAATATGTTATAATAAGATTGCATTATATTATTAGTATATTTAAGGCCTTTTTTTAAAATTCTACGGAGTGAATAATTTTACGATTTTTGTGATGCTAGATATTAGTACTCTTTTGAAGTAGATTTACACAAATATCTAAATTCCCAATTCAAAATTTTCTAATTTATTTAGCAACTAATACAGTTAGTTGATATGGATAGGTAACTATCAAGGTGTTTAATCAGAGTTATAACTTAAATGTTTGATTGATTTCAAACACCGAATCTAAACTATTATTAGTAAAAGAGTATGTGAACAAACAGTATTTAATTTGATAAAAATAAAAATTTGATAAATATTAATATCCCATATTAATCGAAACAGTGACATTAATTTTATCATTGCCAATAAGAAAAAGTGAAGTATATAGCTGGCCTGAGATTACATTTTTGTTTATGGTTATGAGATTAAAAATCAATCATTATATGGCTATTATAGACACCAAAACTTCTTATTTAAATTATTGGTGCTACATACACTAGATTTATGCAAGCTCTTGATTTACGCAAACCAAGATATATTACTGTATACCTAAATGTCTAACACTATTCTTATGTTTCACTATCACTTAAGTTTTCGGTTCATAATACTCATTGATAAAGGCTAATTTTTGTTTGGTAGAAGTTATTTAGAATAAAAATTCAAATAAAACAACATACTGTTACCTTTAGTAACAGGGATTAATGGGCGACATATAAATCTAAAATTGGATTCACCATAGATGATTTTATAAGATGTAGTTTTTTTTTTCTAAAATTTAACAAATTTGTATTTTTTTTTGTTATAGCAAGAAAAATGCTACTACATACTGCCACACTTAAATTTGTGTTACAGTTACTAATACAATTAATTATTCATTGATTGGGTTTGTATCTTTATTAAATAATGCACATTTAAATCATGTTTCATAAAATTTAACTTATTGGCTCAAACTTTTACATTTACATCTCGTCTCTGACCAAAAAACAAAACAGTTCCTCACAGAACCACTTTTTCATGAGACAATTTAAAGTTAAATATTAAGTCCTAGCTTTGGTTGTTTATTTATACCTTTAAAGATTTTTAATAATTAATAACTTTTATACCATAATCATCCCACACTAATATTCTCTGAGTTTGTATAAATTCAAATTAATCAATGTGTTGTAAGTGTTGAAAACAACAATGTATTTGAAACACGGACATCACTATTTTAGAGTCATTTCCAAGCTGTTTCGACTTTCCAGACTTTCCCAAGATGGGGGACTAAGGCACACTTTTCATACTGTATAGGTATAGGCAATGACCAGTTTATTTTATTCTGTGATCGATGGTACAGGTGCGCGCAGAGCTTCTGTCTGTGTCACTGCCAAGTTTGACTCCAACTTTCCAACTCGAACGCTTGGTTAATGTCTGTGGCGCGTAAGCGACCTTGAATTGCTCTATTTTAATTTCTACAGATAATGGTAAAATGGTTGTAATATAGAAAGTTAAATAGTGACTGCGCTTTTACTCTCCACTTACACACTATACATTTTAATTTGATGTACTCTGCTTCTAATTTGTGTGTTTCCTCAACATTTTTCAAACACCCTCCCCCAAAAATTTCAAATGACCTCAGCCTGTGGGCACCCCTGTAGTAGAGAGAGAAAAAAAAAAAAAGAAAAGAAAATGGGTAACTCTGTACTGTTACTTTTTTTTAAATGAGCTGTCTCTTAATTGTGCTAAGATGGAAATTAAGACTGATACATATTTTTAAGTTTAACACTTTTCTACGTCATGGTAAATTGGATTTTTGCATGATCTCAGAAGGCCCATATTCTTTACACTAATAAAACTGATTAAAACATGAACTAGTTTTAGCATATAAAGTTACACACTTACAGTGTTGTCCAGCATTTGATCCACATAAAGTAGGCGATGATCCGCTAGTAGTCATGAAATCATTTAAACATGTTCCCACTGCAGAAGGAGGTGATAATGTAAACTCAAGAAGATTAATTCTAAGCTGAAATAAAATAGAATATTCAAAACATGGTATTTCAAATAATAGAGTTCTTGTTTATTTCGAACATTAAAAATTTACAAAGTTCAATGGGGTTAGTGTAAAATCTAATAAGGATTCCTAGGAATTATCTTTTTTGAAAATTGCATTACCTAATTAAGGTTAAGTAAAATTTATTTTTGTGTAACATATTTCAAAAGGTCCTTACTTCTTTAGTTTACTTTAAACAAGTATTCTTTAATCCTTACCATGTGGAATTGAAATACGGCATATAGTAAAAACTTCTTGCTGTAAAAAAAATGTTAGTAATTTTTTTAAAATAAAGTACATCAAATTTTATAGAAACTCTCTTCTTCTACCCCTTTCCTACTTATTTATCAATTAAATAAATATAAAATGATTAGTGTTATAAAAATCCCATCTTAGTTTCACAAATATTATTATTTTGTTACTGAAATTATAGCGATTAAACACTACAAAACCAAATGTTTACTCCACTACATGCGTTTTATAATCAACTACGTTGTTTAATCTAATGAGTTTCAGTAGTAAAATAAACGTATATTCGTGGTAAAACAAACTCTCTTTCTATAAGGATAGTTTATTGACATTTTAAATTTGTAATACTTTTTCTGCTTACACACCTCCCCAGCAAGGGTTAATTTAACTAAATTACAAGTGAAAATATATGGACCAAGACCGGGGTTCGATCCCAGGACCTTTACCATTCCGTGGTAACGCTCTGGCAACTGAGCCACCATGATCACACCAGATATTGGTCGATGTTATCTCACTTGTACAGTTTACTGCGTTTTTTTAACAATAGACTGACTGAATACTTCATATTAAACTATATTAAAATAATAATAATTCTATTTGCAGCTTACAGTGGTGTTATTTACCGCTATTTTAAATTTGTAATAATTTTTCTGCTTACAAGGTACAAGCTTGTCTGCTAATATCTGGCGTGATTAGGTTGTCTCAGTTGGCAGAGCGGTACCACGGAATTGTAAAGGTCCTGGTTTAAAATACCGGACTTGGTCAGTGTTTTTTCACTTGTAATTAATTTAGTTTACTGTCAACTTAAGACACAGCAACAATATTATCAGACTAGAATGTATCAAAACGATTACCTATTTGAAGATCTATGATAGTTGGTTTGAGAGGGTATGTTATATATTTATGTACTGTATACATATAAAACACACAAATTTATAAACTAAACCTTCTGGATTATAACGTACCATACTAAAAACATATCAAAATTTTTGGCAGATGTTGTTATCAATCTTCCTATTAAAAAATTAGTAATATTTAAGTTTCTTAGGAAAATTTTCACTAAAAAATCTTAAGTTTATCTATATAACAACTATATATTATAATATATGATAGGCCTAATTAAAACATTACTAGTGTTTTTACAAATGTTATATGAGTAGGCCTAAATTATAAAAATATAATAATATAAAACAATCATCAAAGTGAGATGATTATTTATGAATAATAACTATGAAAGTATTGATAGTTCTAAGTTAATAAATTTCTTTTAAAACTAACCATAGACAAAATCCCACTCAATAATATTTCATAAAGGTAAAATACAGATCATGAATGAACAAACAAACAAGGGATTTGTAAAGTAATAAAAATATAAACATATTATAATATATTGTTATTAAAAAACAAAATGAAAAGAAAAAATACCTGACAAACTGTATAGTTGGCAGCAATGATTGATACCGAACACCTACTGCCTCCTGCGTATGCATTGGGGTAGTTTGGGTTGACAAAATAAGTGTAATTTGCACTTGATGATCCACCACAAGTTTTTTGAACTGAAAATATATATTTGAATTCATATATTTTCCAAAATACAATTTGATTTAAAAACTACTTTCAGCTTCAACAAAATTATGAATAAAATTCTAAAAATGAATTATTTTTATTGGCTATAGCAGCTGTTCTCAACCTTTTTACAGTTGCCCTGTTTCCTTTGGTTATAGATTAGATTTATTATTAATAGTGGACTGTATTTTCTATTAGTTACGGTAAGTACTTTATAATCCTTTGCTGCATTAGATTGAGTTCTCATTGGAAAGTGTGTATTGCTCTTAGTCCTTTTCTTTAAAAGTTGAGAATCTTCAAGTTTGATTTACTAAGTAAGAAACTGGGTTGTTGTAATAAGAATTTGTCAGAGTAATTATTAATCTTTATTAGAGTCTTATTTTAATAGTACAAAAAAGTAGTTAAAAGATGTAAAAGAGAAAACAGTTATCAGTTCACACAAAAAAAAAAAAAAGGAAAAAATGGCTCTCCCTACACTTTTTTTTTAGTAAAATTATTTAATTAATTTTTAAATTTTAATTTATTTATTCTAAAACTTAATGAAATGTCTAAAAACATATATTTGGAAAAGTTAAAAACAATATGATAATAGTTATCTTTACTAAACTATAAGGGGGGAAAAACACATAACAAGTGTTAGATTCCTCCTATACGGTTAACCATTCGCGGGATTGAAGTTAGATTGACTGACGGCGGGTTAACAACTTCTTTTCATGAATTGCAATTGTAATTTGTATCTAGTGCAAGAATAGTGCCAGTAATGAGGGGTCATAACAGTAATAGGGTTAGCAACAAGTTCAGTTTAAAACTATATGAGTATTATAGTATTTTGCAATTACATTTTAACACTTCAATACTAAATATAAAATGTAACAGAAATTACGTTATTAATTAAAAAAAAATTGAAAAATGAGTCCTGTCGTTAGTTTTAATTAAACAGAAAAAAACTTAAAATATTTTGTAAACACTTCTGTGACTTCTTTTACTTGCAATTTATACTAGTGGAAGCCCTGTCCTGGTTTTGTTGCACACAATTTTTTGAAGTTCGATTCAAAAGAAGCCATGTATAGTCTTATTTCTGGGGCAGCATCCAAACTTTTCTGTATTTATTTTTTATTATCTGAAGAAATTTAAACAGATTATCTTTTTCTGCAACGTCCAACTGTGCTGATTGAAAATTCTCTTCAGATAAATGATTTCTAATCTAGTTAATACTTTCGAAAATATTCAAATTATGATTTTAAATCCTAACATTTTTGCAACTTAACACTATTAAAGAGTTGCAACTCATTCTCTATCAAAAAGTAGACTAATTCAAAGTCTCAAATACTTTTGTCTGGCCATGAAGAATACAAAATCTCCAAAACACAATATTTTTTATTAGATTCTATCTTCTCTCATACTCTGAAGATTGTGATTGAACTTATCTGAAGGCCCAGATTTAGTTCATTGAGAGGTTGAAAAACATCACATAAGTAAGCCAAACATTCTAGCCAATCAGAGTCATGTAAATTTGATGACAGGCAGAAAGAGTTATCTTGAAAAAACAACTGCACTTCATATCTAAGCTCGAACAATCTTTGGAAGACTTTTACCTGGGAAAGCCATCTCACTTCTTTGTGATAAATTACACTCAAATGGAAGCAATTCCATTTCTTCACAAAGAGATTTGAAAAGCCTTGACTTTAAGCCTGTAACTTGATAAAGTTAACAATTTTCACAGCCTCATCAAGAACAGTTTAAGTTCACCAGGCAGGTCTTTGTCTGTGGATACAGCAATGAATCCAGCTTAGATGGGGCTCCATCTCTTTGACACAAGCTCGAAGACCAATAAAACAGCCTGACATATATTTTACTCCATCAGTAGATAGGCAACATCAACTTTCCCAATATATATGATTTTCAAGAAAATATCCATCCATGTCATTAAATATATTGGGTCCTTTTGTTGTTTCTGGTAGTGGATAACACTGTATTTTCTTCTACCTCATTTTTATCAGGTACCTGGCAATTACAAGTCATGCGCCACATTTAGTTACTTTGTACTTTTTTTAAAATTGAATGGCAAAGTGTTTTTTATTCTTTATTTTTCTAATGACTGTTTCCTCAATATCATTAGACATATCTATAATTCTACGAGATTAATGACTGTTTCCTCAATATCATCAGACAAATATATAATTCTA
>JAGFPH010002362.1:107356-118696 GCA_018207615.1 Philaenus spumarius | reverse complement strand
CAACCATAATGATAAATTTACCAATTAATTATTAATGTAATACCCAAACCTAAATAGCGTTGTCACTGTGTTACGGTCCTTCCATTCACTAAAAAGGAAGCCAATTTACAGAAAAACAATGAGAGTTACTTTTTTCACTGAAATAATAAAGTTTAATTTAATACTAATTATAGGAAGTTATTTCCAAATTCAACGTTAGTAATCTGTCATTTTAGAAATAAACTATCAAAAGAAATTTGTATATCACGTCAACTTTATGTGCGTATCACTCGTTATCAGCCTAAGTCAAGACATGAGTTTTCTGATGAATAGTTCCTCAACATTGAACCAGTTATCTTACTTTGGTTAACCCTTATTACTGTAGTTGTGGGTTCTCTAATCTGTACACAATCAAGGAGGCTTAGCACTCCAAGCCTGCCATTCTGATAATAACTTACATCATTTTGAAAACTAGTTGGGAAGTAAAAGTATCCATTATTTGTTTTAAATACTGCAGTCACAATCAGGGTCATGCCTCACTGGAACACCGGATAGTTTTCCGGTGCGCCCCCATTTCTGGGCGCACCTCTTACCTCTCTAAACTCTAAGAAATTAAACTTAATGTGAATTAATAAAAACTGCAAATAATTAGGATGAAGTTTTAATTTTCATCAAACATGGAGGATATATGTGTTTGTAAATGTTTGATTGTGGAACCCATCAAAATCACTGGCGGAACCAACAACCAACCAGCCTCACTAGCGCAAATAGTAACAACGAACATTTACGAGTAGAACTGAGTGAACACGATTCGTTTACGTCAACTCGGGGGAGGAGAGCTCTTTGCTGTATGTATGTCCTCATTTATAAGAGTTTTCATTACAACGAGGCTTTATTTATTAAATCACTCATCTAGTCGTCAAGGTTTGATCAGAATAGTTTCACTGTAACAGAGCAATTTATTTTGAAATGTAGTACTTTAAACCAATTAAAATTTATTTGAATATAAACTAGTATTTTTGGTAAATACCAACACAGAAAAAACAAGAACTTTGTTAACTGTTAATTTTGTTTCTATGTTGCTTTTATGCAATTTCTGTTATGTTTGCTTTAGTTTTAACTTGTAAGAGGCTTTATTGAGTTAGAATATGCTGTTTACTAGCTATTTACTCTAAAATATGCTGCCTAAGAAGTCACCCCATCTAAGTAATTTTCCACTGCCCCCTACACCTGTCCAGCATGGAACTGGTCACAACTAATAAGTCTCAATTTGGATCCCCATATCTGTAGAATCATGATAGTAGCCTGTCATATAGCCTAGTTTTAGAGCAACACTATTCAACTGTAATCCTAATTTCAATAAAATACTAACTCGTATTCAGCACAAGTCTTCTTATTAAACTAGTAATTTATGTAACTATCAATAAACTCACTTTTGTTTAAAGGCAAATTTGTTGTTGTTTTCTGTTCATATTATTCTTTGTGCTTATAGGTTTTTTTTTAATATTATAATTACTTTATTTCGTATTAATTAATCGTCTAAACTTTTAGTATAACAGTATATTGTAAAGAAAAGTTTATTCTTATTAAGTTTAAACACAAAAACAGAAATTAGATTTCTTCTAATAAAAAAACCAATATTTAGGCCTTAAGTCTCATATTCTTGATAAATTTGTACAACTATGATTACTTTTAATGAATTAATTTAGATATTTTTCAAATTTCAAAATTAGAATTTGATGACGATATAAAAGTTAGTAAATGTTTCACTAATAGCAAAATGTTTATAAATTTTTTAATAGAAATTTCCAAAAGTGTTATTTTGTTTAAAAAAATAAAATGATTTATAGGTGTGAATGTATATAATATATAAATTCATAGCGCCTGTCCATTGATTGTAGAATGGATTGACAAATTTTAATATATACATGAAGGTACGTAATATAAAGGTTGATGACTGCTGGGCACAGCATAATGTAAACTAAAATCTAAATATAATCAGATAAAACTAATATATCACAATAAAACTACACTTTTCACTTTACTTACGTCTTCCATCTCTTGTAGAATTTGAAGAAATTGATGTGTTGGATGAACTAATGGTACAATATGCTGCAAACACAAAAGATGAAAAAAGCAACAACAATGTTAGCGACATTTTGACACAGTAAATGTAGAACAAGTCTTTACTTACCAAAACACGTTCACAGCTAGGTGTTAATTACGTTGATTAATAACAGTTATTTTACAGTTGAAAAGTAAACTAGGTGCATATACTCATGAATAATGTATTTATAAAACATGGGAATTTCTAAACACCACATCTGAGATTTATTAATTCACCAGGAAGCTGCATTGAAGTTTAAATAGTTCATATTATGTAAGTTGTATAGTTTATTTATATATTTATTCTTAATCTGTGAGAACAGCTAGATGAAAGATTTCCTTTGTTTATATTTTTAAATGTATAGCTATTTAATAGATTACAATATATTATGCATTTTATTTAATAATTTTACTGTATTTTTTGTGCCTCATAAATTGGTTATATTAATAATTATATGGCTTTTGTTTATAGTTGAATGATTAGGCTACCTAACATTATAGTTATTATTCCAAAGATAAAATTCAATTTTATTCACAAAATATACATTTATGTTTTCTTTTAAAGTATAACATTTAAAACCACCACTTGATCCTTCAGGTTAGATAAATATTTCCTCAAGGATAGAAATTTGTATTTGTTGAATCCTGTCAAAGAAATCCTGTTTAAGTCAGTTTAAAACATTTGTTAGTAGACAAACTCTTTTCATAATATTGCAGTAAAATCTATTGAAAATCACGTCACAAAATGTGGGCTATTTTCATGGGACAAGAAAAGCTTTTGAAATATGTCTTGTTCATTTCATTTTTTTTAAATAAACTTTTTTATTAACTGTGTAGAGAACAAAATTCTTTACAACCAAAGAAATAAATTTGGCTAACTCGTGTTGGATATATATAAAATATATATGCTAGAAGAGTTGATGCTACAACAACATTCCAGATAGAACTGGAAATGAGTTCTATGACGTTATTGAAAAATAACATCCGAGCTACTAATTTATCTCCAAAATGTTTTGATATTTCTGATAATATAGGATGTTTTCCGACTCATTATTTTTAAGTTTCAAAAAATATCTTTATTGAGTCTATTTTAATTTTGAACTGTTTTATAAAAAATAAACGGTACCAGAAACTAGCACATACTTTCTCACAAACATATTTAAATTATTAAACAGATTTACTGTGACTTCATAATTGCATTAAAGTAGGAGAGTAACTAATAAATATTATTATTATTAGCTAGAGATATTTTTTAAGGTAAAACCCCAAAAAAGATTTCATTGTAGGGTAGTACGAAAAATCTAAAAAAAAAGTTAACTTCAAGTCAAAAACGTGCTTCCGGTAGTTGGGTAACGAACTCTTCCGAGCGACTTAGAAAACCAACGTGTGTGCCAAATTTGGGCCAAATCGGACGTAAAATTTAAAATGCGGCCGTTAGGGTGTGAACACACATATACATATTATTGTATGTTCAGTTTTTAACGACAACCGAAAACGTCTTCTGGGGACCATGATCTGTGCTAATTTACAATTCCCGACCATAGGTCTCACCATAAGAGTCACTGCAATAGCTCATCTTTCCTATTTAAATTTGACTTTCTTTACATATTTACCTATTACATCAAACCAGAAGTGTGATTGAAAGTACTGTAATTCTAACCAAGTAAACTTTAACACAAACATAATCTAACCTGACTAAATAAAAGGATATTTTTCACTGATTTTGTTTAGATTACGAACCAGTAGGCATAACACAATTAATTGTTAAGTCTTATCATTAGTCTAATGACATAACGTTGAACCATCGCTTCAGACTTATTTACAACTACAAAATTAGCACCAAGCTTGTTATCCAGTTAGCATCGCATTGCTAATGGAAACTACTGTTACATATTTTAGGCGTGCTAATCAATAAGTGTCTCGCCTAATAACGCGTAGTACAATTCATTAGTCTAGGATCGCACTTGTTGAATGGACCTACTGTCGTTTGTTCTGATGTTTCAAGCAAGGCATGTGCGAGGTAGCTTGGAGTGCTAGCTCAAACGTAGGTAGGCTTGCCTAGTTAGTGGCGAAAAATGTTTTTCAAAACTGAAGTTAAAAAATTAATGCCTTAGGCCCTGTTTATGCACCAAGGGCCACCGCTAGTCCTATAATTGCATTTAGTTAAATGGGCACGTTTATGTAACAAGGAGCGGAGCGGCGACTCACAGCGGTTCGCATGAGCAGAGCGGTGCACTTATAATAAACCGCGGCAGGTGAGCGGTTCAAAATACATTGGTTTAAATTAGAGCGTTTATGCACAGCGATTCGCCGCTCCCGCTATGTTAGTGCTGCCAACCTACCTGGTGTTTGTTTATATTTTCTGTCGTCGCTCCACTCTCCCGTGCCGATAGCATTTCTTCTACTGAAAATTGTAGCCCTTCCAGCAGTGAAGGTCTTGCAGCCACAGAGTACTAAATAAGAATAGAGTGAGTGGGCATGCAGGCTGCGGCGGTGAACCCGTCGCCACAGCCAAGATGGCGGCTCCAGGCACTTTCCGTCCCAGTCCCGAGCGCCAAGCTGTTTTAGTCAGTGTGTCAGTTAATTAAGACTGCACCACTATACAAAATTGGATAATGACAAAATTCACAAAACAAAGATAAGAAACAATTTGTGCAAAACTGTACTGTTTCTGGGACAATAAATATAGTAATTGAAGACTTTTAATTGTAAGATGTTTTTCAGTTATTAAAATTGTTTAGTGCTATTTGTCAATTGTTGTGATAAATATTATTTACAATGTATAACTAACATTTGTGGTTGTAATTGTTACCTGTGATCACAAATGATTGGTACAATAGTCACTTATAATTTACAATTCCTGAAGCAACGATAATGATTTAGCTGTGGGTAAAAACACTGCTATAAATAATAGTTCTTCTTTATTTATACTGTATATGCTACTGCGCTGACGCAATAGTACAAATATATTTACAATTACATCTGAATAGTTCTTGTATACTTAAGTTATTTTTTATAAACAATTTAACACATTTAAAATGAAGTGTTTAACTAACATAACCACTGACTGACAAGCGCACAAGCTACACTTGCGCAGCTCCCAGTTAAAAAATGGTTTACATTTAATGTCGAAACTACAAAAATATATGTCCTAAACAAAATTTGTAAAATATCAACACATTGCCTCCAACTTTTACGCATACGAAACTTCTCTGACCAAAAAATAAAAAAAATTGTCGCTTACTAATTTTTGCATGTCATCCATTTTTGCAGCTATTATATAAAAATCTAATGGTTTCTGACTGTGGGTGTGTATGTGTGTGTGTGTGTGGGGGGGGGGGGGGGGGGGAGGGGTGTGTGTGTGCATCCAATAAAACTACTGGATGGATTTGAATGAAATTTGGCACACAAATAGATCATGACCTGGAATGAGACATAGGCTAGAATTCATTTAGATTTATAAATGTTGAAACAACCCCTAAAACAATAAATATTTATTATTATACTTGGAAATTTGTACATTTATTTCTTACAAAAAATATATAAAAAGTAAACCATATTTGTATTTTTTAGTGTACTTTAAAGGGATGAAAATGTAACAATCCCTAACACATTACAAATAATTATTAAAATTCACTATGCGGCGGATCTTTGGACTGTGAGCGAAGCCACGGGTACCTGCTAGTGTTAATTATTTATCTAGTTAAATCATGTTGAAAAATAGTGTTATATAAAAATAAATAAATATTTTTGATTTCACATTCTGTATGATGAATCAATGCAATATAAACCTGCAAAGTTTCAAGTTGATTAAATGATCACAAATAATTTAAATCTTAGTTTAAGAAAATGGCTTTCTCTAACTCGAGTACAAATGAAAATGCGGCGACGGGAGAACTTGCCACAGCTAAGATGGCCGATCTAGCCTCAAATGCCTGAATGCCATTCGTATTGGGATGTCTACTCTATCCTTATTTAGTGCTCTGTGCTTGCAACTAGCTTCTCCTGAACTTTGAAACAAAGTTCGTCAATTGATGACACCGACATTCTGAAATAGTTGAAGAACTTGTCGTTGTCTTCCCGCAAAAGGCCGTAGAGGTTTTTAAATGCACCATCTACAGCTCATGCTTGGTTAATCGGGTGCACACTCCACCGTCGTATACTCCTTCTACCTTTTCATGCCTTTAAATATACAGCAGATAAATTACACATGGATTCATCGACCACTTTGCACACTTTTCAGACTGACAGGACTGGAGAACAGTTGCCAGCACTGGGTCCCCCACCACGCCGCGGGCGACCGCTAGTGCATAGACAGGACCTAAAATAAACAAATTATTTGCAGAATTTTTTAAAGAACGATTATATCTGTTAATTTTAGCGACACTTTAAAGTCCTTAGATACATAAAATGTTTTAAAAATTTTGAAATGATAGAAAATGTAACTTAACAATAAGTAACTATATTGAATGATTGAATGTGTAGAAGTTGTATATGACTTTTTAAACAGCCTAATTGTCTTCCTTCTTCATACGCTAGTTTAAATGTTCAAATTCAAGTTAACATTTTCAATTTATTTTTGCACTTTAATGTTTTGAGCCAATTTTTAAATTTTCTACTTCTTTCGTGGAAAACTTTTCACCCGTTATTTAAGTTATATTTACAATACATTATAGTATAACAATTCATCAGTTAAATAATGCAATATGTTAAATTTATTGTTTTCAATCCTTAATTAACTTTAAGCAGGTATCAAACATACATACTTATGCTAATAGTAAAAAGTCATGCGTTAATGCATATATTAAAACAAAATAAATATAAACCAGCTACAGCCTTTCAAAAGTGAAAATCCACCACAATTAAATAAATATTTCTTATTTACTGTTAATATTAATTTTCCCGCTAAAAATTTTCTCAGAAAAGGTTAGTTAAATTAAATTACAAGTGAAAACATAGGACAAGATCGGGATTTAAACCCAGGGCCTTTAACCTTCCGTTCTAAATTCGACCAACTGATCTACCTTGATCACACGGAGTATTATATTGGTCGTTGTTATCTTACTTGCAATGAATTTGGATTTTAACATATTTACTGTTAATACCTGATTTGAAATTATATTTTGTAAGTGTATATAATTGATATTTCAGTTCAAAACTAAAATGTTTGTTTTATATGTTTGTATAAGAACTACCAGGCAGGAATGAAATTGAAAGGTGCGCTCTCTATGCAATTCCGGGGTGGAGGAAACCATGATACATTTTATAGGAGAATGTTTTTAATATTAGGTGGCATTCGAGAAAAAAATATTTTAAATGTAAAGTCCTTGATGGGGACAGATTGATAAGGATATTGAATGGGGAAAACTTGTTTTGTTTAGTAAATTTCTTGAGAAGGGCGCTCAAGTATAGGAAGGCATTTATTTATGAGTTTAATTATTAGAACGTCCTCTTTGTTCATGGTAATAAATCCAACCTGGCAGAAGACCTACAAGTCATGCTGTAAGTGTGTAACTTTATTTTGGTATGAGTTATTATTTTGGTTAGTTATGTTGTATTTCTTTTGATTCAATGTTTTGCCTTGTATGTAGTGCATTAAACAGACTTTATTATTATTATTATAAGAACTAATTCTTTTCTGGTGTGTTATTTTTTTTTAATGATTAATATTTTAAACACAAATCTCAAATACATTTTGTGCTGCCATTTAAATACGGTCATCCAAAAAATATTCCGTGAGCATCATTAATTTGGCCTTTCTATGCACTTCAGTTTTAATTTTTACAAGTTGAAGGTTTGGATTTGAGAATGTTGTGTACTCCGCCGAAATTTTCCATTTTCGGGCGTAAATCTTCATTCCAAACAACTATGACATATTCAAGAGAAGCAGTTATTAGCCCAAAACGTATTATTTAAGTTCATACAGAAGTAAAGGAGACGAGAGATTTCGATAACACCCTACATGTATATATTATATTGATGGTTTGAAGTCAATCTAGTCCACGGCTTCTAATTCACTGCAAAGTTCGGTAGCAAAAATATCGTTTGAGTCAACGCTCTATTATATACTGGGCATTTGTCTTCTTTACGTAATAACGTAGTGCAGAAATCTTAATATAAATGTGATCTAGATAAATATTTTTGTAGATTTTATCTAAAGGTAAGTTATTGTTAAATAAAAGTACATTTATTTTCATTTATTGTTAATGGTTTTAGCTATTACTTTGAATTGTTAATTACCTTAAGCCTAATATCAACCTCCCGCTTTTGGTGTTGTAGAGGGTCTATAAGTTTTCACAACATGTGATGGGATGTACATTACGAAACGCGTCAAAAGAAGAACAAAAGATGCCACTTGATGGATAATAGTACGGGAGGTAGCGCTACATTTGAACAAGTAATTTCATACCGGCTGAAAATCATAGCAATAATAGTTTTCCCTTAATACATAAGAGATCTGAGCGTCAGCCACTCCAGTAGTGGTGGAGCTAAAGGTGAGAGCATGTGAAAGTTGTCAATTATACAGCTGATTATTATTTTTTGTTTAAAAATGATCTAAACAATTATCCCCTAAATTTTGGCTCGGTATGAAATCACTCGAAGCAAATACTTTTTTGACAACTTTCACATGCTGCCATTTTGAGTTCCAGCGCGGGTGCGACAACTGACGCTCATTTTGTTCAATATTGAATATTAATCAACTGCTAGAAATAAAATTTATTCGGTATAAAATTCCTCGAAAAAATGCAACGCTACCTCCCGTACTATAAATAAAACTATTGAACTTCATTGTAAACGATTAGCAACCTGGATACTAAGGACAATTCATTTATTTAAACATTAACTTTTAAAGTTCTGCAACTTTGAACTTGTAACAGTAGTTTAAAAATGTTTAAAGTAAACATGGATTGACTAATGTATGATCTTATGTCAACAAAATTAATAATGACTGTAATAATTTGCTAAAAAAGGGATTTTGTTTGCAATTGTCAATCTCCTCTATCTGAACTACTATTGGTTCCACAATTTTCTCACAAAGGTAGTAATTTAGGTTATATCAAATGAGTTTCAGAATGACTTGAGAGTAACACAAACTTTCAAAGGTCTGGAATTTGCTCAACAGAAGAGACACCGGTATACGGTATACTAGTGTACAGGACACTAAATGTGCTACCAATTAAATGTACATTAGTAAATTCGCTCTACTAAATTCTGTGGCTTTACTGTGTCTCTCCCCGCGAGAAGCTGGGACACCGGGCAGTGTACGGGATTCCACAAGGGCATTAATTTGAATTGTGACTATCAGACGAGACACTAGTAGCGCGCCACCATTTAAGCATTAGTAGATTGTTAACAAAGCTGTTTACTTTGCATTTTATTAAATTGTTCAAGTCTTACAGTATTTATTTTAATTAGGCCTATCAATTTATATGTTTACAAATTTACAACAATTATTAATAATTGGTATTTAATATAAAAAATGTCAGTAGAAAATGTTTATAGAAATTACTCGCAATCGACCTTGTTTGTGGGACGTAACAAGGATGAATATTCTAAGCGAGATATAATTTCTTCTAGTTCCAACATATTTTGTTCTAGTTAAAAAATTTACTAAACATTTTTTTTTAAATGTAGTACACACAAACAGTTTGCAACAAACACCACCAAAATCACAAGAGACAAAACTGTATAGCCTACTGACAGGAACTATGAACATTCTGAATGTTTCGAAAATAAATAGAAGGTTACTGTGACGTCAGAGATACCAGTGTCTCTACGGTGTCTGACCCGGATACCGATCATGGACACTAACAAATACTAGTGTACCGTACACTTACACCGGTGTCTCGTCAGTTGTTAGCCTAACAATAATACAAAATCCATATCATGGTAATAAAACAGTTAATAATATTTGCGTACATATTTTTATATCAGGTGAAACAAACAATATTTTAGTAATTACTAGTACATTCACTTCGCTCACCAACTCCAGCGGCGACTAGTGACGAAACAAATACTTGCTGTGTACTTTGATAATTTCAAGGAAATGACGATTGATTATTACAGAGGCACTAGGCGGAATAGGGTGATGAAGGTAGCGGTGACCTACACATATATAATGTAAGACAGAGATCGAAATAGACACGAACCATCCCCAATAATTGAAATTACGGACGGCGTGCTTTGTAATTTCACCATTAATATTTAAATAATCAACGTTTCAAACAAATTTTGAAAATGCCAACTAAAGATAGCAGTATATTAACCTAAAAAGAACCGTTTGTTGTGAAGAATAATTATTATTTGATTCTTAAGTTGTCAAGTTGGCTGCTATGGTAATAAATGTAAATACGCTCAAAAAACATGTTTTGGTTTAATATAGACCTAACGTAAAATTGTGATAAGTTTTTGATTCAAATCAGTTTTATCCTACTAATATTATAAATGTGAAAGTTTGTATGTTTGTTTGTTTGTTTGACTGACAATCACGCAAAAAGTACTGGATGGATTTGAAAGAATTTTGGCACACATATAGATCATGACCTGGAATGAGACATAGGCTATAAATAATTTTGATTTAAGGGTTGAAACAACCTCTAAAACAATAAATATTTATTATTATACATCCATTAAGACTAGAAAGCTGGAATTTGGTACATTTATTTCTTACAAGGTACATATAAAATGTAAACTCTATTTGAATTTTTCAGTGTGCTGCTAAGGGGTGAAAATGTAACAACAACCCCTAAAACAATACGAAATAATTATTATACTTCCCATAAAGCTAGAGAACTGGAAATTGGTACATTATTTCTTACAATACATTTATACAATGTAAACCATATTTCCTTTAATTCACGTGCTTCTTAGGGGTGAAAATGAGATAACAACCCCTAAAACAATAAAAATTAATTATTACACTTCCCATAAAGCTAGAGAGCTGGAAATTGGTACATTCATTTCTTACAAGATCTATATATATATAAAGTAAACCATATTTGTATTTTTCAGTGTGCTGCTAAGGGGTGAAAATGTAACAAAAACCCCTAAAATAATACTAAATAATTACTATACTTCCCATAAAGCTAGAGAGCTGGAAATTGGTACATTTATTTCTTACAAGACATTTATAAAATGTAAACCATATTTCCTTTTATTCACGTGCTTCTTAGGGGTGAAAATGAGATAACAACCCCTAAAACAATAGAAATTAATTATTATACTTCCCATAAAGCTAGAGAGCTGGTAATTTGT
>JAGFPH010002362.1:90487-102505 GCA_018207615.1 Philaenus spumarius | reverse complement strand
TCATACACTAGCTGACCTGAAAGACGTTGCCCTGCCCGAAAGTTTGCTTGACTGTTTCAACAAATTATCTGGTTCAACAATGTTTTATATTTGAATTTTCGATAAACTATATAAATGCTAAGTGACGTTTGAGATTAAGTTTGACATTTCAATATTTTCGTTTTGTCATTGTGTGATTTGTTGTTGTCCAAAGCAAAATTCAAAATTGAGTGCAATTCCCCGTTCAATTCTTGTGTCATGGACGGACGATATTTGGTGCTTGTCATTGGCACATTTGGGGAAAGAGGAGTACCTTTTGTGAGATTGGTGGAAATTATAATAAAGTTGTTGCAAAACAAATTTGTTGATAACACCCCTTAGCAAAAAGTGACATAATGTAAAAGTGGTTTATTTTGTATAGGTATCTTGTAAGAGATAAATGTATCACATTTCAGCTGTCAAGCTTTAATGAAAATATCATAATGCATATTTATTGTTTTAGGGGTTGTTTTCACCCCATAGCAAAACATGACAAAATGTAAAACTGGTTTATTTTTTATACGTGTCTTGTAAGAAATAAATGTACAACATTTCAACTCTCTAGCTTAAAGGAAAGTTTAACAATTAGTCTAATATTTATTGTTTTAGGGGTTGTTATCACATTTTCACCCTTAGCAGCAAGCACCAAAATGCAAATCTGGTTTATATTTTCTGTGAGTCTTGTAAGAAATAAATGTACAAAATTTCAGCTCTCTATCTTTACGTACTGTATAACAATTCATATTTATTGTTTAGGGGTTGTTACTACATTTTTACCCCTTAGCATATAACAAAATGTAAAACTGGTTTATTTTGTATATATATTTTGTAAGAAATAAATGAAAACATTTGATATTTCTAGCTTTAAGGTAAGTATAAAGAACAATATTTACTATTTTAGGGGTTGTTTCAACCCCTATCGGTTCCAATTGTGAATCTAAACCATCCCCCACTCAAACAAACACACAAAATTTCCTCAAAATCGGTCCAGGCGTTTAGAAGGGGTTCAGTGACAAACACATGTACACAGAAGAATTATATATACAGCTTGTCCCGTAACTTTCTGGACAAAGGTATATAGCGTTATTGCTTAGGTAAAGACAAACACAATTCACTATAGGAACATGGGTCTCTGGTGCCTAGTTTTCCGTCTGTCTGTCTATATGTGTTTAAAAAAATTCATAACTCCTATACGGTTTGAGGTACAGCGTTGAGATTTTGCACAAATGTTTATCTTATTAAGACCTATTTTCGTTTAAAGTTATACTAATAAATCATTAACCGTTTCACAATGGCGGCCATTTAAAATATTTGATGCCAAATTCCACGAAAACCGTTAACTATACAAAATAATTGCAAGATACATAAAAGTTAGTCAATTGTATGTAGTTTTCAATGATACCTTATTTGTTAAGATTGGATAAAGAATTACAGAGACATTAGTTCTTTTAGTAATGCATATCCACTTTTCTCCATTTAAACAATGCTAATACTCCTTTTACATTGTTTAAATATCTGTTGCTAAGTAACATTACTTTTATTTTTAAATAAATAAAAACCAACAGTGATAATGTAATTTTTTTGTATTATTAAATACAATTGGACAATACCTTATGATCCTTCTTTATTTACAATAAGGCCTCCTTTATTTACAAAAACTGTTCAAAATGTCGACCGTCAACACGGTTGCATAATCTAAACCGATCAATCATGGATCGTTGAACACGTCCAAAAACTGGGTCATCTTCTTTTATTATCGCGGCTGCTTCAACCACTCGAAGCTATTAAGTCCATCTCACTTTCTACAGGTGAGCTATAAACTAATTGTTTCATTGTGCCCCAAAGGAAGAAGTCCAGATGAGTAAGGTCGGGTGATCGAGTGGGCACGGTCGGCTCTCCACGCCCAATCCAACTGTTTCGAAAAGTGAGATTTAAGTAATCGCGGACTATATTGCCATAGTAGGCTGGGGCTCTGTCGTGTTGAAACCACATATTTTCTCGGACAAGAAGAGGAACATCTTCCATCAACTTCGGAAGAATGTCTTTAAGGAACACTAAGTAGGTTGGTGAAGCCAGCCGATTTGGTATAATGTAGGGCCCAACAAGGAAGTTGCCTATAATACCCGCCCATACATTAATAGACAACATTTCTTGATGCCCAGCTACAAAAATAGCATTTGGGTTTTCTTCTGCCCAGACATGACACTTTCGGTTGTTAAATATCCCTTCCCTACTGAAACTGGATTCGTCAGTAAATAAAACTTTTTCAAGGAATAGAGGGTTGTTTAAGTCTTTTTCCAAAAATCAGCGAGCGCAGGGAAAATCTTCTGGTTTCAAGGCCTGTACATTTTAAGGACTATACGGGTATAGTTTCTCTCCTTTCAAAACTCTCCACACAGTGTTCTTACTACAACCAAGTTCTTGCCCTACCACTATAACACTTACCGATGGATCCGTTTCAAACCGACGGATCCGTTTCCTCGAACTCAACATCACGAACTGATCTCTCACGCCCAATGTCACTCATATTTAACTTAAAGGTTCCCGTTTCCTTCAATCTGTTGTGTACAGCACTGAATGTCTTATGGTTAGGACATTGCCTTTCCGGGAAGCGTTCTGCATACAATCTCGCCGTTCATCTTGCATTGCCACGAGCCATTCCAAAATAAACGGTATCAGGAAACTGACACATACTTTCTCCCTCATTATATGAACCTAATTTTTTATTTTTAAGAGTAATTTTCCCATAAAAATCCATAAAATAACGGAAAAATAACTTTTCTCAAAAACTTCTCGAAAGATTTTGATTATAAAATTTTATAGTTCATAGTAATTTAGGTCCCTAATAAACTATAAAATTTTAATCAAAATCGTTAGAGCCGTTTTTGAGAAAAGTTGATTTTTCCGTTATTTTAAGGGTTTTTATGAAAAAATTACCCTTAAAAATAAAAAATTCACAAAAATGAAAAAATGCCTGGAGATACCGTGAATTAGTACCTCCATACCAAATTTAATCAAAATCGGACGACTGGTTTAGGCTCTAGGTCTGATAACATCCACACAGACACACACACAGACACACCCCCAGACACACCCACACAGACATCACTCCGAAAACCACTTTTTTAGGTTGAGGGGGACCCAAAACGGATATTTCCACCAAAAACTCAAACTCGAAAATTTTGACGAATACAATACTTTCTCCATATACTATGGTATAGGGGCAGAAAGTAAAAATAGTGCATATGACAGTACTCCTCTGATGTGTAAGTATTCATTTTACTCACATGCAGTACAAAACTGTCAACTTAATAACATAAAAACAGCATAAATAATTACTTTAACTAGGTTTACTGTTGTAAGAATAGTAAGCAACTAGTAAATACTTGCAGTAATGTGCAGACAACAATGCTTTTATAAATGGCAACAACAAATGATTCAACCAGCTGCTTGTGTAATAAAAACAGCTGATTGACGAATGACAAATGATTGTAAATTTATTTAAACAATGTAAAAGTAGTATTAGCATTGTTTAAATGGAGAAAAGTGGTCATGCATTACGAAAAGAACTAATTTCTCTGTAATTCTTTATCAAATCTTAACAAATAAGGTATCATTGAAAACTACATAAAATTGACTAACTATTATTCATCTTGCAATTTTATTAGTAAAGTTAACGGTTTTCGTGGAATTTGGCATCAAATATTTTAAATGACCGCCATTTTGAAACGGTTAAAGGGTTGAAAAAAATACCTTCTTGGCCAAAAATACCTCCCACCCAAAGTCAGTTATTATTATTATTATTACTAGCTAAACGAGAATTTTAAGAAAGATACGATTTTTTGCGCATGGTAGGATACATTAAGGGCTACAAATAAGCAAAATCTTATCAAAATCGTTATAGCAGTTTTTTTATAAAAAAATAATAACTGATTTTTTGTTGGTTTTATGGCCAAAAAGGGGGTTGTTTTTCAAAATGTTTCAAAACTTTTTTTCATGCATCTATACAGGCCTAAGTGACATGTTTGGTGCAAATTTGTTCGAAATCGATCGAATAGTTTTCTCTCTAGCTTTGTATACATACAGACATACATACAAACAGACAGACATTTTGTAAAAACCACTTTTCTGGACTCAGGGGTTCCCAAAACGGATATTTCCACAAAAATCTCAACATAAATTTTTTTTGCGATCACTTTACTTTCTCTATACTATAGTATAGTGAGAAAGTAAAATTTCTCTTTAAAATTTATTGTTTCCTGTATGACGAAAAATATAATTCATCACTAGAACCAAAAGTGGCTTTTCGATTCTCGTTAAACTTTACTTTTGGTCCTATTATAGTGATGAAATATCCCATCCAGAAAGTAAAGAACGAATGCGCATCGCGTGCGCGGCCGCTTGCCCCTTCCTTTCTCTTCAGTGTGAGGTGAGTCTCGTTTCTGTGTGGTTATGTTACTTGTTTTCGTAGCGTTTTAAAATGACGGCGCTAATAGAAAATCCCGCCAAATGTGAAGTACGGAGTGTAATCCGCTTTTTGAATGCTCAAAAAGTTAAGCCCATTGAAATTTATAGGCAAATTAAAGCTGTGTATGGTGAAGATGCGATGAATACTCATCAGTAAGAAAGTGGTGTATCATGTTTAACCAAGGAAGAACTAACGTGAATGATGAAGATCGGAGCGGGAGGCCATCACTAGTCACGGATGAACTGAAGAAAAAAGTTAAAGAAACAATTCAGGAAAATCGACGTTTCTCTTTGACGACTTTACATGACTCTTTTCCACAAATTTCACGATCACTCCTACATGAGATAGTGACAGATCATCTTGGTTACAAGAAAGTGTGTGCTCGGTGGGTGCCTAAGATTTTGACGGACGACCATAAAGCGAAACGCATGTGGGCAGCCCTTGAATTTTTGACTCAATATGACAAAGATGGAGACTAATTTCTTGATCGTATTGTTACGGGAGATGAAACATGGGTTTCGTATAAGACTCCAGAAAGTAAGCGTCAGTCAATGGTGTGGCATCACACAAATTCGCCCTCAAAACCCAAAAAGGAAAAACCATTGTTGCAGACTCGCAAAGTCATGGCAACGGTTTTTTGGAACCGAAAGGGATTAATCCATGTGGATTTCATTCCACGAGGGGCAAAAATAAACTCAGAATCCTACTGTGAGACTCTTCAACGACTGTCACCATCCAAAACAAGAGGCGTGGAATGCTGTCGGCTAGAGTTTTTTTCATTCACGACAATGCCCAGCCTTATAGCCCAGTCAATAAAGGGAAAAAATAGGCCTTAGTGGGAAGTAATTAGTGAAAAGCTGAAATTTTGTCAGATGTTACAATAGTATAAGAGGAGTATTTACACAAAAGTCCTCGCCCCTCCCCCTCTTGCTTCCCCCCCCTACCTCCCTTAAAGTTCACTTTTGAAAGATTTTTTATTTTGTCAATATCTAAGAGATAAAAAGCGATAGAGTAATTTTTATTTCGTTATTGCAATCCTTATAATATTATCTATCAAAAATGTTCTTTGCGTTTAAGCTATAAAACAATTATTTACCATGTATTTTTAAATTTAATGTTAAAATTTTAACTTTTCTAATTCAATAATTACATATTTAGCTATTTTTTATTAATATGAGACAAGTTATGAAAAAATGGCTCAAATAAAACTTTTAGGGTATTTTGCAATCTTTATATTGATATAAGTTTTATAAATGTTAAGTGCAGACAATTGACTTAATCGGCCTGGCAATGGGAGATGGTGCGGCGTGGAGCGTACGAGTCCTCGCGGGCCGGATCAGCCCGTTGGCATATCAGCGGTCAATCTGCAGTAAAGGCCTATTGTTTGGACTTTTATTTGTATAGCTGGTCTAATTATGGGTATTACAATGGTTAAATAGACGTAAACATTTATTTTATTTTTTCATTATTTATTTATTTTCTGGTATTTATTATTGCAGTGATAAACACACAATATGATTTCTTTTATAGCCGAGCCAATAAAGGGGAAAAATAGGCCTTATTGGATATAATTAGTTAACAGCTGAAATTTTGTTTATAAAATTGTTAATGTTCTTTATATTAGGAGAGCTAGTTTTAGTTTGGGGGATTATTTATAACCCTAAGTTATTAAGACCGTGCCATTATCCACCACCTATGGACCCGCCGCGCCGTGTCCCGTACTGGCTAAAGCCGGCACCGACAGGTGTCAAGCAGCAGAACATGTTTTGTTTACTGTGAAAACACCATCATGGACCAACCATTCATCACTCAAATTGCTATTTACAATATCTTAAAATTGTCTGGGATATATACAATACTGGCACATAAAAGTAGAGAGTTTCAACTAAAACGGGGGGTTTAGCATGGGTGGTTATGGGGTCGCCACACACTGCATCGAACGAGACGAACAGACACAAACAGACGTCTAAATATGTGTTTTCCTTGACTGACGCAGCTCCCTCAAAAGACACCTTTAGTCAAAAGCTATCAGACAGTGTCCGTCAGAGCCACCTGCGCACAACCCCTCCTTGTCACTTTATTTTTTCAAATTTGTGTTTTGTTTTTTAATCTTATCCTGGTTTTTTTCCAAGATGTATTCGAACGTTTCAACTTTCATTCGACAGTAGTTTTCGATTTTTTGGGATGGTTCTCAATTCCTTAATAAAGCCTACGAGGTTCCTCTTCTCGTTTATAGGGTGTACCCAAAGATCTTTGTTATTAGTGCCTTTTCAAACAAATTAATCAAGTTCCACATCATAATTATAGCTTCCTCTTCCTTCTCTTCAAAGTTCGTTTCAAAGTTAGGTAAAAACTTTCAATAAGCACTAAATGCACACAATACAACAATCTGGTGGACAGAAGAACTGAAAATGGAGGGAGGCAATGACGCCCAGTGACTAAAACCCCCACACACAGGATCAGTCAATAACGCAGTCAAACAGACAGAAAAGACTAAAGGCGTCTTTGACTATGACTGACCGTGTCTGATTCTGTGTGTGGCCGGCCTAAGACAGTGGACACATTCTTGCTACTGTTTTATTCCAATCCAGTTTAGTCTTGATCATCAATTATTTCATCTACATTATTAGGACTGTTATCACATTAAAAACAATTAAGTTCTACTTTCGGACACCCACAATATTTAATACAAGATGTCTTACAGCTGCAAGACACGAGGTGCAGAAGGTCATCAGTTACAAAAGACTTAGTACTTAGTGTTGGTGTTAAAGCTTTCCTGTAACCTCCATTTTCTTTCATCTTTTCCATCTTCCAACTCCAAAACTGTAGCATCCAATCTGTTACCAAGCCATGTCTGCACTTGAAAATAAACCCTGAACAAATGCTGATGAAGGGGGGATGCTTTGCAAGGTCGAAGTTTGACCTTAGATTAGATTTTTTTGCAATTTTTGCAAGTAATGAGCTTCATTGAAGTTCATGTGCTTTTTCTGTTAAGATAAAATTTTCCCCGTTTGTTTTCAGTTCTTTGGAATCATCTTGACGTAGAAACACCGACGCTTGTGTTTGAGCTTCTTCTGACTTTTGTAAAATATCCAAAGATTTTATTTTTCCCAGATCAAAGAAAGAAGATGTTGTGTCACAACCTGTTATGGCATAAGCAAGCAGATTAAGCTTCCTTTTGTCGTTCAACTTATGGATGATTTTGGAAATCCTGTAATACACTTTTCATCCAGTTACTGGTTTTCAAAAGTAGATTGTTTGGTTCTCAGGCCCAAGCGCTACCAACAGTATTAATAAATTGGTGTATTAATAAATTGACAGTAAACAAAACATGTTTTGCTGCTTGACACTTGCCGGTTTTAGCCAGTCCAATAATGGTGGGTCCATATTGATGGAGAATGGAACGGTCCTAATAACTTAGGAGTAGGAATAATCCCCCGAATCAAAACTGGCTCTCCTAATATAGAGAACATTAACAATTTTTTAAACAAAATGTCAGCTTTTCACTAATTATATCCAACAAAGGCCTATTTTTTCCTAGCACCTAGTAAAATATCCAAAGCATTTTTGGATATTTTATCACTGACCTAGCACCTAGTGATTTTCATCTGTTTCCAAAGTTTAAGCAATTTTTGGGTGGAAAACAGTTTGGAAATGACGATGAACTTAAAGAAGCAGCGATAATATGGCTCAAATCTTTCGCGGCTGATGAGTATAACATCGGAATAGAGAAACTGGTCCCACGTTACAACAAGTGTCTCGACAACAATGGCGATTACGTAGAAAAGTAGAATAAGGTACTGTGACTGTGTAAATAAAGTTTGGTGTTGATATCTTTTGTTTTTATTTAACCATGCTAAAACGTTCTTTACTTTCTGGACGGTCCTCGTACTACAAAGTTCATTGTAGGCCTAACCTAAAACTATATTAAGTTTTTTATCCTAATCATTTGTTATATTTATAATATGTAACAACAGTAGTTTGAATTAAATTATAATACAGTAAGCATTTTCGTAGACTTTTATATTTGATTTTAATTTGTTAATCTAAACCTTAAAGAAACTATTTTTTGTGAACATGAAAATAATAAACTGATTCCAAATTTGCTAAGTTGGTTACTATAGTAAACAAACAAGTTTTTTGATCCGAACCACATTATTATCTCTTATCCGAACAGCTGTTTTATCTGTTATAGGGCTGAGATGGAACCCCCGAATGTTCACTATTTTTACGCTTTAAAATACAAATTTCGCTAAATCCTTTCTTTATGTGTGTCTAAGGACCCATAAAAATATACCTTTAAATTTTCGTATTTGTACCGTAAGTAGTTTTTGGTTCACGTTGATTCTATGTTGTCAGTCAGTCATTCAGTCAGGACAAAGTCTCTTATATATATATATATATATGTAATATAAAAATATAATGTACGGGAGATAAGAGGCTTTATTAAAAGTCATTTCAGTATTGTTTAACCAGATGTTAAATAATGCTAAATTTAATGCACCTATTGTTGAGTTTGTTTAACATTTTCAGTGTAAATGCATAACCAACGGAGTAATGTAAATTGTTAGGTTAGAGTACCTTTAGACCTCGAAGTTATTGTAAAGTTCGTTTTATAAAGTTATGTCCTAATGAGTTTGGTTTTATTAACAACTGTTTACAAAGCCCTTTATTTCTAATATCCATGTTAACGTCATAATATTGGGAAATGTTTATTGGCGAAACTAAATTAAACATAAACGTGTTAGAGTAAATAAATATTCAGTTTTAATTGACAACAAAAAATAACAGTTCTAACAGCAAAAATGTCTAGACTTACGTCACAAGAGAGGTCGTCTAATGACGGAGGTAGGCCTACTGTTTATGGTAGGCCTATGTTTTATGAAAGGCCTACTGTTTACGGTGGTAGGTCTACTGTTTATGAAAGGCCTACTGTTTATAGTAGGCCTACTATTTTTGGTAGGCCTTCTGTTCATATTCAAGATACACCTAGTAGGAGTAGTACTATCAGAAGGACTTTAGTACTACCTGAACATTTTGATACTGAATCTAGAAGGCAATCCGAATGTTCAAGACTATCAGGTGGCCTAAAACCCCTGTGGGATTACAGCCGAAAAATGACAACTCCTAAACACTTAACAGACTTCAGTGGAGTTCAAATGAATTTATCGTCTATTTATCATCCTCTAGTTTCAACATGGTCAATCGAAGACGTTGGTGAATGGGTTTCTACCACGTTGGGATTCCCACAGTACAAGGAAACTTTTGTAAAAAATTTCATTTCTGGGGACAGACTTTGTTTTGTAAATGCTTCGGCACTAACCCACATGAACATACATAATTTTGACCACATAAAATTTATAACACAGGAAATTAGAAATATGTTCCGCGTTGGTAAGGACGAATATGTCAGAGAACTTGATAAACTTCCAGAAGATCCATTACTTACATATAATAAGCTTCGGAGCTACCAAGGTAAAATGCACGAACAACACAATTTCTTACAAATCTGGCGAGACTTGGGAATCATAGACCCAGAAGTAAAAATGCCATGCCAATGGTACAAAATTGACCCTTTTAGCAATAATTATCCGAAAGTCGCCGTACCTAGAAAAATTGTATCTACGGATAAACTGTGTGTTCCAAATCCAAAATATCAACACTTGGGACTTCATTCTCCAAGCTAATTTATACATATTATAGGCCTATATGCCTATATATACTTAAACAGTGAAACGTAACTTTAAATATAATGTTTATATTAGTTGTCAACATTTAATAATAACAATAAGCACTTCCGAACAATAAATTAACATACAAAAATAAACTATTAACAACTTTTGAGATTCAACATTAAATTTTAAAACTTAGATGTTATTTAATAAAATGTCTAACGAACAACTTGTATTATTTCTATATTTAAGTTTTTATTTTCAACGTTTATTAAGAAAAAATAATCTTAAATAATTAAAAAATAGAGATATAAATAATATATGAAAACTGTACTTATCTATACTAATCTATACTTTAATATTATAAAGAGGTAAAGTTTGTTTGTTTGTTTATTTGTTTGTTTGTTTGTATGTAGGGGGTAATCTCTGGCACTATTGAACCGATTGAAAAAATAGTTTTACTAATAAAAAGCTACACTATCCCTGAGTAACATAGGCTATGATTCATTTCGATAAAAACCTTTTTTTATTTCAATATTTATAAATTTAATCGGAAAAATTCTTAGGTTAGGACTAGAATGATAAACCAACACATGTATTTACATTTATTACCATAGCAACTAATTTAATAAAATAACAGATAATATATTTGCTCCAATATTTCCATTAACAGCTGATTTTAAAATTTGAAGCAATTATTTTTGTATTTCTAGATTTTAGGTTAGGATTTTAAAGAGTAGGCCTGAGCCTTGCTGGTTCTTTTAACCGTTATTATAACTGCTTTAAAATATAAGAAATAATTTAAATTGAACATTTAACATTATTTACCGTCTTAGTTTTGAGGTTATTATTAATCCTACACCTTTATTATAAATAAAACATAACATATGTTTTTAGAAGGTTACGTTGGGGGTTGGCGTGCGAAGCACGCAGGGGTCTCCCCTAGTAATATTATAAAGAGGTAAAGTTTGTTTGTTTGTTTGTTTGTATGTAGGGGGTAATCTCTGGCGCTACTGAACCGATTGAAAAAATAGTATTACTAATAAAAAGCTACACTATCCCTGAGTAACATAGGCTATAATTCATTTCGGTAAAAACCTTTTTTTATTTTAATATTTGTAAATTTAGTCGGAAAAAATCTTAGGTTAGGCCTGGAATGATAAACCAACACATGTATTTACATTTATTACCATAGCAACCAATTGAATAAAATAACAGATAGTATAGATGTTTGCTTCAATATTTCCATTAACAGCTGATTTAAAAATTTGAAGCAATTATTTTTGTATTTCTAGCTTTTAGGTTAGGGTTTTAAAGCGTAGACCTGAGTTTTGCTGGTTCTTTTAACTATTATTAACTGCTGTTATAAAATATAAGAAATAATTTGGTTTGAACATTTAACATTATTTACCATCTTAGTTTTGAGGTTATTATTAATACTACAACTTTATTATAAATAAAACTTAACGCATGTTTTAGAAGGTTCCATTGGGGGTTGGCGTGCGAAGCACGCAGGGGTCTCCCCTAGTCTATATATATAAAAGCCAAATCCACTGACTCACTGATCACGATTTCTCAAAAACTACTGAACGGATCGGATCGAAATTTAGTATGTAGCTATCTCTAGGGCCATAGGTGCTCACTAAGAAAGGTTTTAAACAAATTGGAAATTTTAGGGGGGGGGGTTTCGGGTGGTCAAAGTTACTAAATCACGATTTGTCTAAAACTACTGAACGGATTGGAATAAAATTTAGTATGTAGCTTCCTCTAGGGCCATAGATGCTCACTAAGAAAGGTTTTCAAAAAGGGTTTGGGGGGGGGGGGGGGGTAAAATTACTAAAACTCCCCAAAAGAAGTGTA
>JAGFPH010002362.1:36702-87716 GCA_018207615.1 Philaenus spumarius | reverse complement strand
CTGAAATTAAATTTTCTACAACTTTTGTATTTAACAATTTTTGCTATCTCTTACCGTTTTCTTACAAAACGCGCTCAAAGTGAAAAAATGAAAAAATCTAAAAAATCTAAAAAATCTTTCCCGCCCAAAAGGTGCTTGCAAAATTAAAAAATGTTAACTTCTGGCAATTTTCCCAAAAGTTTCTGGTCGAGAGCTTTAATTCAAGTATAAGGTTGAGGGGGGTCCGATTACGAGAAGTGCCAAATAATTAATGACAATGAATCAATGTTACCGTCTAGCTTTATATATTTAGATATATAATAATGCATTTAAATAAAAAATTTTAACAAATAGGCCTACAGTTTCATAACCGTTATAATTGTGCACATTTACTGAGTTAAAAATCCCCTTAGTTAGGTAGGCCTAACCGCCTGTGATTGTTCACGGGGGTTTACTAGATATTAACTATAAGTAGTTTTGCCTATTTGTTTAATTAATAACAAATGTTTTGAACTTATCGTCGCGTTTCACATCTGTTTTTAAAGACTTCCAGCTATTTTTTGTGTATCAAATCTCTTGACACAACTAAAATTACACATAACTTACATAATAAGTTACATAATAACTTTACACATTATTCCAAACAATGATAATACATTTTATAAAAAAAATCCAAACCACTAAAATTCTACAAACAATTTTTAAATCAGCTACTAATTTGTTACACTATTTAAAAAAATATTAAAATCATTTTATGTTTGGTTCTATAAGAAACACAAGAAAAGATAACAATTAATTTACAAATATTCAGAACATTATGCATATGGCACCTGCTTTTTAAACCATACTGTAGATAGATGAAGTCAATAAAATTTCTACAAACTGCCGTTTAGTTCAAGTTTCTATCTTTACTGGATCCAGAGATTTTAAGCCATTCAGTTATTTTTAACAGCTTGTATAGTAATAATAAATCAGATGGCAATGTTAATAATCCTATGACCTATTGTTGAGTTTATTTAAAATATAAAACCTAAACGCATATTCTACAGGGTAATAATATTAGGCTTCGAGTAATTTTAGGCCTAGTTATTTGAAGGTTAGGTTTTATAAAGTGCATGTCTTATAATACTATTGTAACTGTTTACAAGGTCCGACCTTTGTAAATCGCATGATTTAAGTCATGATATTGTGCGTTTAATATTGGATATACCGAAATTGGTTAGAAGAGTGTCCAAAAGAATAATCATAGTCGTTATTCAACATTGGCAGCAAAATATAGTTAACATACGATATTAAAAAAATAAATGCAGTTTTAATCAAGAATAGAGCGCAACTACATGGCGATGGGCACTAACAACAAAATTAGTTGGCTAGAGGCCGATTCTGTTCTAGATAAACATTACAGACATTACAATGAATCTGCTGAATTAAAGACTCAGAGAAAAACTCATATTAAAATACTTGCAAAGATAAACGCCATCCAACCTGATACTAAAAAGGAATCTAGATGTTCAAGGTTATCTGTGAAAGGTCTGTGGGTATTCAGCCGACAAATGACAAATCCTAGACAATTAACAGATACCAGTGGAGATCAACTGAATAAGACGCCTATTAGTTATCCACCAGTTACATTTTGGTCTATCGAAGAGGTTGGTGAATGGGTTTCTAGCACTTTGGGATTTCCGCAGTACAAGGAAGCTTTTATACAGAATTACATTTCAGGGGACAAACTTTGTTTTGTAAATGCTTCGGCGTTAACCCGAATGAACATACATGATTTTGACCACATCAAATTTATAACGGAGAACATTAGAATACTGTTTCATATTGGTAAGGAAGTACATGTCAGTGACCTTGATAAATCTCAAGAAGATCCATTACTTACATATTATAAGCTTCGAAGTCATGAAGGTAAAATACATGAAAAACACAATTTCTTAGAAACCTGGAGAGCCATGAATATTATGATCCCAGAAAGAGAAACGCCTTGTCAATGGTACGCAATTGAACCTAGTCGCAAGCAATATCCAACAATTATTGTTCCAAAAATCGTTGATCATAAAAAATTTGGATCAAAGGAAAAACTGTGTGTTCCAAATCCAAAATATGCACACTTGTTACTTCATTCCCCAGGGTAATTTATATCTTACATGTAGGCCTACATTTAAAATATAATGTAATATTATTTGTTTATGTTATGTGTGGACGTTTGGTGACAAGTGTTACTTCCGGACAACAAATTAACCTCAACAGAAAATTAATTGTTTAATTATCAATCACTTTTATATTTGAGATGTGTTTAACGTTAAGTTATAAAACTCAGATTGAATAAATAAAATTTCTTAAGTGCAATTTTAGTAATTTGTATTGTATTTGGTCGTATTCATGGCTGTTTGCCAAATAACATTTTTATAACATCAGTCATAAACTACAGGGTTATTCAAAAATAATGGTGCAAAAGTAAGGTTAATTCATTTGCATACTTTGGGTTGCAAAATCATGAAAACAGAATAAAACTGTTTCTTATACTAACAAGTTTTAATTTACATTAAAAAAACACATTTATATGCATTACAAATGCTCAATGTGAGCTCCAATAGAAACTCTGCACATATCAGAATGGCGCAAAACTAAACGGTTAGTACGTCTGTTTCCGTGATTTCAAACAGCAGATTGTTACAACAATGGAAAGGGCGTGTTTATAAGGTTGTTTTGACAAAGTTATGTTTTGTCTCAGTTACTTAGTTGAGTACCACGAAGCCTGTCAACAAATGGCTACTACAAAACAAGAAAGAAAAAGCATTTTGTGTTTTAGAGTTTGCTCGTACTAATGCTATTGTTTGTGTTCACCGGCACTTTAGGACCAAATTCAGGAAGGAGGAGGCTCCTCATCGGAACTGCATAGCTCGTTGGGTGAGGCAATTCAAGACAACTGGATGTTTGTGTGCCGGGAAGAGTTCGGGACGTCCTCAGACGCCACCAGACTCTCTTGGAAGAATCGAAGCTAAGTTTGCGGGGAGTCCAAAAACCTCGACAGTCAAAGCTGGTAGGGAACTTCACATACCGCAGTCCACGGTATGGCGTGTTTTACGCAAACGTTCGAGATGAAAACCGTACAAACTGCAGTTGTTACAAGCATTGAAGCCTACTGACAAGCCAAAACACTCAGACTTTGGTCATGATATGATTAGACAATTTGAAAATTGAAATGATTAGACTAGCTTTGCTGAGAGACTAGTGTTTAGTGATGAGGCTACTTTTCATCTCAGTGGACAAGTGAATCGCCATAATGCAAGAATACAGGGGTTAGAAAAGCCTAGAGAGTTTATCGAGTACGAGAGAGATTCGCCTAAACTGAATGTTCTTTGTGCTCTTAGCAACCGTGAAGTGTATGGACCTTCCTTTTTCATTGAACGCACTGTAACTGGAATCGTTTAATTAGATACCTTGTCAGAATGGCTCATTCCTCAGCTTATAGAAGATGTTCCAGACGTAGTTTTCCAGCTAGAAGGTGTCCTCCACATTTCAAGTCTGAAGTGCATGAGTTTTTGAATGATAGGTTGTCAGACCGTTGGATTGGACGCTCTGGAAATGAAGACAGTTCTTTGATGCCCTGGCTGCCAAGATTGCCTGACTTAACGCCATGTGATTTTTTCTTGTGGGGGTTTATCAGAGACAAAGTGTACTACCCTCATATGCCCCAAACCCTGCAAGAATTAAGACATCGAATAACAGAAGCCGTGTAGTCCATAACCCAGGAAATGCTACAGAATGTCTGGGCTTAGTTGGAATTTTGCCTGGATATTTGCAGAGTTTCTAATGAAGCTCACATTGAGCATTAGTAATGCATATAAATATGTTTTTTTAATGTAAATTAAAACTTGTTAATATAAGAAACAGTTGTATTCTGTTTTCATGATTTTGCAACTCATAGTATGCAAATGAATTAACCTTAATTTTGCACCATTCTTTTTGAATAACCCTGTATATTAGCCTATATTCTAGAATAATTAATACAGATTTTCAAATGTGGGTTGGCTAATATACTTAAATACAAACTAACAACTGAGTCGCATTAAACGAATATAATGCTATACAAAAATATTAAGATGAATAATATTATACTCTTAGGCCGGCCGCACACAAATCCAGCAAAACTGCTTGAAGCAAAAACGTTTTTGCTTCAAGCAGTTTTGCTGGATAAGTGTGCGGCCGGCCTTACAGAAACCAAAACATTAAACATTTTCACATTATTCTCTTGTACATCTATTACAAACAATTCCAGACAATCTACCACATTTTGTCCTTAAATTCAGTTACAGAATCACAACATTTAGGCCTACCCAGAGATAATAATACCAAGAGGGCCTACCTAATAAAAAACTATGCAAGGTCTTCTCAAACATTTTAGAAGTCACGCGAGTTAGGCCTCTCATCTCCATCGGCAGCCTGTCGTGGAACTTTATATCTCTTATGAGTTTTTCCTTTAGTACACTTTTTCACTCTAAAACTATGTCGATTCTGGACATTATATAAATAATGCAAATATTTAACTGATTGTATTAAGTTTATTTGAAGCATAGTTGTATGATACAGTAGAGCATAGATGTAAATAAATGGAATTGGGCAATATTTTTGTATTTAAGAAAACCCAAATGCAATCCAGTGTTCGAATGAATTGGAGTTTTGACGGACGAATGAGTCAAACGAACTTTCTGTTAATTAACCAACTAACATTAATTTTACATTTTACGCTTCTTTATTTCTAAATTTATATTTCGTTCCATTTTCCTCAAAACAATTGAAAATTAGGCCTACCTCTACCACTTCTGTGTACACAACTAATATAAGTAGCCTACAATAAAACATACGTCATCAGGATGGATGGAAATTAATGAAACGCCGTTTAAGATTATTTAGTAAGTATGAGTTATGTTATTTGAAAACTGTAAGGCCTTCCGCACACGGGTTTACCCGTTTGCAACCAGAGTTTGAAACCAGTCGACCCGTGTGTTGATCCCCACTCCAGCACACGTCCAATGTCACCAAACAGTTGCACCTGCAACCGGTTTGAAACTATAATTTCAAACCGGTCGACCCGTGTGCTGAAGGCCTAAGAAAAATACACAAAACTTCGGACTCAAAAGTAGTAAAAATGTAGGCTTATAGTTTTATATATTTATAGGATAGGCTATTTTATAATGTGCGATATGTAAATACGTGTTAGGTAAGTTGTTGAAGTAAAGAAACAAAATCATATTTTTGTAGTTCATTTGTAGTAGGATTGCCTAATGCTAGACTTTACACACAAACCATCTTGCTAATTCCACACACATATTTAATAATTTTCTTTAATTAATTAAAGGTGTAGGGTTAGATAGCCTATAACCTCAAACCTAAAGAAGATAAATTAAATTTCTAAATCAAAGTATTAAGTTTATAAGATATAAAATTGGTTAAAAGTTAAGAAGACCAGTATGACTTATTCCAACTGCTAAACACAAACATAACCTAAAAATTAGAACTACAAATTGTTTTAAAGTGAGAAATAAGCTGTTAATCATATATTCCACGGTATATACCGTGATATATTCTATTACTTTAAATGAGCAATTCTTGTATCTATCTTTGTATCTGTCGCAGATTTCGTAAACGGCTCTAACAAATTCAAAGAAATTTTGTATTTAGGTGTAGTTTTGATTTTTAAGTACACCCATATAGTTGTATTTCGTTTAAAAACGCAATTTTTTGGGGAAATTAATTTAAAAGTTGAAAAATTTTAACATAGGGTCTCATGAGTTGCCATGTTGGTTACAAAATAACAACGAAATAGTAAATAACGCGATCAAAACAGCTGTTTATAAACAAGCCAATTTATAGGTACTGTTTTAGCACGTTGGAAATAGAGTGGAATAGAACTGAGATTGAGTATTATCCAAAATCAGCTGTTCATTGGATAGTTTTTAATTACTGTTCATAAACAAGCTAATTTATACTGTTTTAGCACGTTGGAATTAGAATAAATTGGGCCTGATTTAACAATTTATTTTGTAAAAAAAAGGTAAACTTGGCAAATATGGATAAATTTTAATAGTCAATTTTGTAATATAGGCTTGGCTCATTTCTGAAACATAGTATTGAGGTTATGTTAATCCTGCAATAATTTCTACTATATTTAGGCCTGGTTTCAAAACTTTAATTGACAGAAGATAGTAGAACTAGGACTAAAATCGTAATAAAAGCCTCTCACGTTTCTAAAGCATGTATTTGAGGTTATAATTAATCTTGTAATTACTGTTAATATATTTAAGCCTGGTTTCATAATTTTACAAACCTATGTACAAATGAGCCAAAGATTAACGAGATTCTTTAGCGAATTTTCCAACTGCGAGCGAATCGAAGCAGCCATCTAAGGCCGTAGGCCGAGGCGGGGTTGGGAAGCGAAGCGTCCAGGGGCAGAGCCCCTAGTGCAAATAATAGCTTAAATGGAAGTTTAGAGGTACTAAAGTAAACTGCAGCTTATTGTACCAACACTGAACAACTTCAATCTATTTGTTTTAATATTTTACAAATAACCATTTTTTACCTAAACAAAAATTAGAGGTATAATCTTTCGTTTAAATTATTTGCAAATTTTATCATTTTACCCACCAATTTGAGGCCATTTCCTTTTTTGATATACAATATAAAGGCAGTAGTATATTTCCAGTTTAAATTATAACATATTAACCTACTAACATGTAATTCATAACATTTATTTGATGTTAAGAAAAGCGATCAACAGTACAGCTGTTGCAATGTCTTGATATTGTAATAAAATCTCACCTCATGGACAATGTTACCAATTTATATTTTTATTTTAACCTAGAATTTGAAAAATAAAAAAAATAAAAGTCTATTAGTAATGCTATGTTCTTGGAGAGGGTAACTTGATTGAACTTTGATTATATGGTTGTATTAAATTTAACTGAATTGGAATAAAATGAGGTTTAGTAGAGATACAGCGAATTTGTCTATAAATAGTAGAAGTAAAATGTAAGTAAAATTGTTAAAGATGCAAATGATGCATTAGAATTTCTAAAATTATAATTGACAGGCTAAGCTTTAATCAAACTAATTGCAATTAATTATAAATATAATTAACAAGATAATACTAAATATTGCAGTCCTGCACACTATGACACTTTGGATTTACTCTACTTACTACAAGGAATCGAATAAACACCAGTTTTGCTTGAATAAAATAAAATAAATTACGGTAGTGTTTCATTTATACATAGTAGGCCTACAAGTGTGTCTTTTTCAGAGACAATAAAACAATAACCTTTTATTATTTCATTTAAATGCACTATAATAATTGTAGGAGAACTTACACATGCCTGTTTAATTAATCAAAATAGGTTGCAATTGGGGGTATGGGGGTGTAACGAATGTAAAATAATTTTCTGGCTGTAGGAAATTTAAGTATAAAAAGGAAGTTAAAGTCTTAAAAATAAGTTTATATGTATTTCGTAATAAATACCTTGTGTAGTGTATTTAACATGTAGACCCTCTATGTTATTTTTTAGATAACGACAATAACACATACATATTTTTTCATATAAGTTAGATTACGTGTTCGAATATAGAAAACCGAAAATCAGCTTAAGAGGTACAAATAAGGATTTTAAATAAAATTGTAACATTTTAAATTTATGATTGGTCTGAACTCTCACCTAACGTTGAAATTTCGCTGTTGATGGTTCTGCTTAGCTAGGAACCAAAAGCCAATAATCTTTCCTATTATACCTTAGGCAATTCTTTTACTTACCTCTCAGTCTATATTACCTCTCTAAAAACTTATATTGAGAGACATTAACCTCAATTGATTATAATATTCTGATGTTCTAATACATATTAATTTTGTTTTTATTTATTTTAGACAAGAGGAATTAAATTTAATTCCTAGAAATGTAAATCCTGACACAGACGCTCAACACAACCGACCGCTGCGCGCTGAGAAGTTGTGGTTAAAAGATGAACTGCTATACGCACAAAAGCAGAATGTTGCCGTAAGTGTAAAATAGTATTTTGGTTATTTTGCAAAAGTTGGTAGGTTTATTTATATGTTGGTATCATCAAATAATATATACTTCTAGTGACCCAGCAATGCTTCGCTATTGCTTGATTTAATTTTAAGGGTGGTTATCCCATTTTTAAGTAATCGAATTCCAAAATGTTTTTGCAGTGTAAACTTCACCACGTCTAAGCAATTTGTATACATCTTTGTATAGCAGAGTATATAGTTTTCTTGTTGCTGGGGGGTGAATCGGATTTTACCGTCACGCGTTTCACTATGCATTTTGTGAAACGCTCCTAATGTGGTACGCTCCTAAAGTGAAACGCTCTCAATGTGGAAAGCTCCTAAAGTGAACACTCTGTTCCATCTGTTTGAAAAAGTTTTGGTCTTGCCGAGATTCGAACCAGCAGTGGTCCCCACATTATCACACTATTGCCTTAGCCGGTCGGTTAGGCCACAATCGCATTGATAATTTAGTATATTTGAGTTGTTCATATTATAAGTGTAACAGATTGTCCTACGTCATAGGCTAACCTATTATTGTAATACATCTAACCTATTAATGTATAGTTTAATTAGTAATACATCTGAAATGGACATTGCGCTTCCTCATTTTGTAAGTTGTGTTAAAAAATAAACACTGTGATTCCTCATTTCGTAAGTTGTGTTAAAAATGAACATTGTGCTTCGTAATTTAGTTGCGTTAATTAAAAACTTTACACTTGTCCCATGTGGTCTTAAGCACACAATAATTATATATTTTTGATATCAATTAAGAATAATATTAAATAATTTACATTTATAGTGCAATTTATTTTTATTGCATAGGGGTAGCTATCTCATTTGAATATTTTTGTTTGTAGTGACGATATTCTTTTAAACATCCTGGTACTAATATGTGTAAATTTTGAAATTTTAGTAAAATTAAATGAGTAGTTTTTGAGAATATAGAAAAAGTAATTGGATTATTATTCAATTTAAAGGGTAGTTATTCCATTTCATAAGTAATCAAATGGCAAATATTTTTTTATTTTTCATTCCTTAAAAATATTATTATTCCTACATATTACGTTATCTTGGTTTTATAGCTTGTAGGAAATTAGTTTAATTTATATTAATTGTATAGGGGTAGCAACCACATTTAAACCAATTGAAATTGTGAATCTAAACCATCCAGGGACCCACTCAAACATACACACACACAAAATCTCATCAAAATTGGCCGTGCCGTTTAGGAGGAGTTCAGTGACATAAACAGGTAAAGAAGAATTGTATAATATAATATAAAGATTAATAAATTCAAAACCTGGTTTCTATAACAGAAGATAATAATATTATTAACATACAGTTTGAACTGGTAAGTAAATTATGATCCCACAAATCATAAAATGTAAAATAACAAGGCCAAGTCCAAATCCAAAAGTTTTGACCAGTAAAAGTAATGAGATCGGAAATATAACAATACCTTTGACCAGCAGAATAGCTATACAGTTAAATTTGTTATATATTCTTTCATGCCACCTTAGCTGCCCATTTATTGAAAACCAGAAAATCGCTGCGAGAATACAACTTGGACAAGATTTTCCTTAAAGAGATTTTCTAAGACAGAAGAAATTCAACAACATAACATGAAGGCAATTAAAATCTATAAGAGCAGTGATTTAAGAAGAAAAATAAACTAGCCTATTATTCTTCTACATCGGTTTATAAAAACATTGACTATTGAATAAACATACCTTATGCACTGATACATATATTTATGGCATGGTAATAATTTCCAACATAATCTATGCTTAGCATTCTTCTTCTGTATTTTGTATAGGTCTATTCACAAGGCCTGAACATAACCTTCTTTTTCAAAGTGCTATTTTTAGAAAAGATAGATAAACTTGATGCTCATGCGCATTACGTCAGTTCTTTAAGTTATTACATTTAACTAATAATGTTAGACGTACTGGAACAAACTTTAAATAGGAATCGAATGTTATAGCGTACGGTAACGTTTTAAATAATTAATTATAATATCCCTCTTTATCTAAAACTCAATGACGATCCCCAGATCTTCGTATTGCCGCTACCAGAATGTGGAGGCTTACGAAACCCGTATAAGTAGATCAGTAGTTCGGAAAATTGATAAGACAGCGCTGCAGGCTTTTTTTTAACTCCGTAAAAGTAGAAGTGGACACATCTTGAATATCGGATAGCTTATTAATTGTGACTTCATAACAATATTTTAATTTAACCATAACTGTCATGAATAATTAATTTTCTTACTTTTAATTGAAAATTGGAGCTAAACAATTAATTTTGGTCTACATTTTGGATAAAAAAAATATAAAACCAAAACATAGGCAAAACAACTAGATTTAGAAGAACAAGATCCCGCAATTTCAGCGGAGATTTCCAACTTGTTGGTATCTATTCGCAGGAAATGCTAGATAAATTGGTTGATTCAATTGTAAGAACTCTCATCAGAGATTGTTCGGACGTTACTACTCTTGCGTAGTTGCTTCCAATACGGGAACGGCTTAAAAATGAGTAAGAGTAGATTCAGAACTAAATGAAAAATAATAATTATTATATGATAAATATAAAATAAAATGTTCAAAATATATAAACTTCACTCTTTAAGTTTATTGTTTTTTCCGGCTACTTTGTTTTTGCTATCATAAAACACTGAACATATTTTGCTCTCTTTTGCTGATGTTTACAGAATATTCTTGAAAAACTACACATTGAAGTCAATTTCCAAAAAGTAACAGTTTTATCAACGGCCATATCCTAAACACATTTATAAATTTACTTTAAACACTTCTTGCGTTAACAAAATTTAATACTCCTCTTTCCTGCGACTTAGGCCTATAAACTACATAATACTACTAGAAAGTCATTCGATTGAACCACACAATTGAACCAAATAGAAGAAAACACATCTTAGTATGAAATACTTTACATTTCATAATGTTCTCGATTTGAAACGCTAGTGTTATTTCGACAGTTATTTTTGTTTGTCAAGACAACCAACTGACTATCATCGCCAGAAATACACTTTTCTATACTAGACAAGTACCCATAATTCACTCATAGTTATAATTAATTAGTATAACATAAGTTTATAAACTTTTCTAAAGTACTTTTACATTTTATTGTTTGGATAGGTAAGAAAGCCTCCCGAGATCGGCTATTTCAGATGATTCAGTAAACAAATCCTAGGGCAAAATGGTTGTTACCTAAACCCCCCCTCTCAAAGTACCCCTTGTAAATATAACCATAAAATCCATAAAATAAAAATTATGCCTACATTTTATAATTTTTTAGTAAAATTACAAATTTGTCTTTCCTTTAAAATAAACCGAACGAAAATCTTTCCGGTAGAAATATGTATCAGCAGAGTTGCAACCTAAAACCATCAGATCGCAAAACGTACCTTTGTAAATAAAACTATGAAATAAAAATAGCATTTCATAATTTTTTTTATTAAAATGACAATATTTTCTTTTATTTAAAACAAACCACAATACAATCGGCTTGGAGATATTCAGAAATAGAAGTCAATAAAGTTTTACAAAAATTAAAAAAAAAAACAAAAAGTGCTATTGTATATTAATATAAAGATTCAATAAAAATTACATTTCATAATGTTTCGATAACAACATTTTCTTTCTTTTAAAACAAAGCGCACGAAAATCGACCAGATAGATCTCCAGAAATAGGTATCAATAAGTTTGTAACTTGAAAATAAAAAAAAGCTAAAGTATCCTAATAAATATAATGATGAAATACAAAAAGCATTTCACAATTTTTTGATAATTATAACAACATTTGGAAACAAACCGCTCGAAAGTCGGCAAGATAGATATCCAGAAATCATTATTATTGTAACCTAAAACCAAAAACCCCTAAAAAGCCCTTATAAGTATAACGATGGAATAAAAATATCATTTCATAATTTTGTATAATAATGACAAAATTGTTTTTCATTTAAAACAAACGGCTCGAAATCGGCCAGGTAGATCTCCAGAAATAGTTGCTTATCAATAGTCACCAAACGTTTAAGGCTTTGCCGAATCATTATAAGATAATATATTAAAGTTTATCAAACTGAGATTTAATATTCCTAACAGCTTAGGGCCTACTTGTTTGTATTACAAAAGTTTTGAATGATTTTTAACAGAAATTACAGTTTGAATTCTATTTTCTATCAAGTTGGAATTTCTAAAATCAATTTGAGTAACAAAATCAGACTAGTCAGCTGGCAAAATCTCTAACATGTTTTGTTAACCAATGTGTCCTGGACTTCCTGTTACAGAAAGATTGAATTTAACAGTAAAAAGATGGTTTTAAAATAATGTAACAATAATTTTCATTTGTTTTTAAAACAGATTTGCATAGCAAAATCAGTTTAGGAGTAAGTCTATTCTTTTTAATATTTCCAAATCTCTAAAAAATATTTGTTTAATATAAGTAGCGTATTTTAAATTTCTTATTACAGAAGGCTTTTAATTAATAGGTTTGTAAGTTAATCTATAAACAAATTTTTACATATTATTGAAATTATTAAACATTTAACTATTGCACGGTTATAGAAAACTAAAAATAAATTTGTCAGTAGGCCTATGTATTAATCCAGTTTGAAACAACATAGGTTAAACATGCTTGAACTAATTAGGTTTTAAATTAAAGGCATTTGTGCTATTTATCAGAAACTATAAATTACTTTCATTCTCAAGATTGAAGTTTACTACCTTTGTTACATTTAGTGTTTCTTGAAGTTTATGCTTAAAAGAAGGACTATTTCACACTCTTAAGGATCTGAAATATAAATTATTTTTCCTTCTCATTTTTCATAGTAATTCTAAATTCTATTTTGTCTTAGTTGTATACAAAATGGATTCCTCCACTTTGACGGATTGGGATAATATTTTTATTTTTTTAAATCTATGATTCTTAAAAAAGAAAGTTTTGAATGCGCTACATTTCTAATGCAGTTGTACGCTTCTGTTTTTGCCCAGGCTGCTCATCTATGCATCTATGGACCAAAATTTATTTACTTTCTTATGTTGAGGACGAAATGTGGACATCCATAATCTCTTTATCAATAACTATGTTATAAATTAAACACACACAGACAGCTTGCTGAGATTAACTTCGATTCCTTTAGTTGTGATCTGCTACTTGTGGTTACTTTATCATTTTACCAGAATACACACTCTAGGACTTATTGTCTTGTTTTCTTATAGGCTACTAATATTTGTTGTAAAAGAACACAAATAGTGTGCATTTAAAATGAAAGCACAATAAATGCAATAATCAACAGATAAGAAGTGGCTGATCATATATAAAATACTTCCAAAGTGCGAGTAACTTTACCAAATAATGTAGATTTCGGATCATTTTACAATTTTTTTTTAATAAAGTAGGTTTTTAATAAATTGTATATGTCTAGGTTCGCAGAGTAGCATTGAAACGTCTAGTCGAAGAAGACAACAGACAGACAGAAGAAGCACTCAAGAAGATGGGAATGGCTTTTATCAACACACAACCTTAAATCCACTCCAACAGAAGATAGGCTGATGGTATTTACTCCAACTCAATTTTCAAAATTAAATAATTTCGCATATACAAACTTCTATGAACTATTGTGTAGTTCATGAACCGTGCACTCTATTATATATTTAAATATACACCTTTTGTTAACATATAAATAAATAAGTTATGATGTGTTCGTATTTTTAGAATAATGTGTTCATAGCCCAATTTTTTGGAAGTGAACTTGTCAAATCTATTTGCCAGATTTCTGACAAACAATTAATTAATGGATTGAGGTCTATTTACATAGGTCCATGGCGTCCTGCGATTCTGGCTATTTTATGTTTTTTGTGTTCATTTTTATTTTTGACGACTGTCAAAACGGTAACTTTGTATGTGTGTTTGTTGTTGTTGTTTTGTTGTGGTTGACAATCTACAAGAAGAAGAAAAAAGGATTACTAGGGATGTGTTGAAAATAAGATGGGTGTAAGCTAAAAAAAAACAGTTTAAAATTAACTTTGAAAGCAGAAATTCAGTTACAAACCCTTTTCTCAATTTCTATTTAACGTGGCGAAGAACGAGATTGCGGAGATTGTATATTATTTCAAAATGTTATGTTTTACAGTTAATAAACTAGGTTACTACCTACAAGCATTTTTATAAAAGTTAAATGTAAAATTATTGCTAGAAGATTCTCATTTGTGGACGATTCTTGTGGTCCTGATTTGTTACTGACTTTTCTCGTCTAAATGCTTAGTGATCTTTTAAAAGTCTATAATTTACAGTTCTTAGTCTGTCTTAGTCTGTACTAATATTACAAAGAGGTAAAGTTTGTTTTTTTGTTTGTATGTAAGGGGGTAATCTCTGGAACTACTGAACAGATTGAAAAATAGTTTTACTAATAAAAAGCTACACTATTCCTGAGTAACATAGGCTATAATTCATTTCGATAAAAACATTTTTTCAATTTCAGTATTAAATAAATTTAATTTAAATTTTGTAAATTTAGTCGGAAAAAATTCTTAGGTTAGGCCTAGACCGATAAACCAATACAATGTATTTACATTTATTACCATAGCAACCCATTTAATAAAATAACAGATAACAGCTGTTTGTTCTAATATTTCCATTAATACCTGATTTCAAACTTTGAAGCAATTATTTGTTTTTTCTAACTTTTAGGTTAGGTTTTTGTTAAAGTGTAGACCTAAGCATTGCTGGTTCTTTTAACCTTTATTATATAAAATGTACGAAATAATTTTATTTGAACATTTGACATTATTTACCGTCTTAGCTTTGGGGTTATTATTAATCGTACACCGTTAGACCTATTATAAAGAAAATATAACATGATTATGTATATAGAAGGTTCCAACTGGGATGGCGTGCGGAGCACGCAGGGGTTTCCCTTAGCCACTAATATAGATGAAATAAATAATAACACAAAATCCCACAACAAATACGTTAAATAAATCATACGCGTTTCAACGACAAAGTCGCCATCCTCAGTGATAAAGCCATTGAGTTGTAGTTGTAGTTTGGCTTTTGTGGCTTTATCACTGAGGATGGCGACTTTGTCGTTGAAACGCGTTAGATTTATTAAACGTATTTGTTGTGGGATTTTGTGTTATTGTTTTATTTCATCTATATTGTTCTCACAAGTCCAGCTCATTATTTACTTATATTCACTAATATATTTCATAAATTATGGATATTTGAATCCCCCATGTATTAATATTTGAGAACGCACACTAAGACATAAGGTAAGCCAATGAGTTACTAGGGGAAGTGGATAAATTAATGAATTAAAAGAATAATGTTTTCTGCAACACCTAAACTGCTCACAGATGAGCTCAGGAGTTATTACAGATAGATTGATTGGAAGTAATTTGTAAGTGGCACGTTCATCCTTCAACCTGGATTATACTTTTAGCTTCAATGTACAATCCATGTAATTCAATCTGAAACATAGGTTTTACCAAACAAAGACTTTGCATACCTTTTGCAACAAAAAGATAATTCAACCTAAACTGTAATTAGTTTTTCTCTGCGAGATTAAAGCATTTACAATACATGACAAATTGAAAAGCACTTATAATTTCTAGTTATTTTATAAAATTTGATTCTAACCTTGGTCTGAACTTATCAAAATGATGGTCGCACTATAATATGATGCACGATTGGAATATGGTTGAACATGGGAATAATCGTAAACGTGTTACCAGAAAAATTCTTTCTCTTGGAATAATATACAGGTTGGCTAAAATTAAACCTACACGAACCCTTTTTATTTTTATTGTTCATGTCGTAAACGCGGTAATCTGAAATGTTCTTCACATCACCACTGTATCGAAATTAATAATTTTCAATTGCACCTGTGAATATTGAAAGTGATATTTTCTAGGTTAGTCCGGAAAAGACAGCTGGAGATTTTCCCGTAGCCTACATCTATCTAGTTATGCATTCTAACACCAGTTGCTATAGTAGCATGTTGTTTCCGTTCTGTTTACAGTGACTAGATAGAGACAGTGTGGCCATATGAAAGTGGCCGCCATGTTTTTCCTAAAAGTAATGTCATCTGCTCAGAATTATAATGTAAAGATTAGTGTTATATCTCTTTGTAATTATAAGAGAAATGACCTCTTTGTTTTTTTTTATAAAGGGGGAAACAAGCTATTTAATTGTTACAGTTTAATATTTATATTGAAATTAAATAATAAAAACTGTGTTTCTTCTTAAAAAGTGTATTCTGTTTTTTTCGTGCAAAAAATTTAACAAATATAATAGAAACAGATAAGAATTTAGGAAAAACATGGCTGCCGACCAATAGGAAACAAGACCTCACTTGGCCACACTGTCTCTATCTAGTCTGTTTTGTTGTTCTGACAGTAATAAATAGTTATGCATTTGAATTCAGCTGTTCTTATTAATTTAACTGGCAGTGTAAACGTAAAAACAATGCAAACACTATTGTTGTCATTATTTTGTGAGCTATATTACTGAGCAATCCTGATAATATGTCTGACAGAGATTCAGTTTATTAAGTAAAGTAAGTAAATACATTAAGTTTAAAATGTTATTATAACCTTTATTATTTGTAAATGTTTAGTTAAAAAGTTATACTTTTAGGTGTAATTACATTATTTAAATAAAGTATACATTTTTAATTATTATTTACAATATGTGATGAAAAGTATTAAAACTAGTACCTAAAGTGTTATTCCGGTCCATGATCAAATTTCGGAAAACACGATCGCATACTGGTGATAAAATATATTTCATCACACTGTATCGAAAATAGTCACTTTCAATATCAGCTGTGAGTATTGAAAATAGCGTTTTCTCGATCTAGAACGGCAAAATCAGCTGGAGATTTTTGCCGATCTCTAAATTAGTTATAAACTATAACACCAGTAGCTCTATAAATCAATAATAATTATGATTTGAAATGTCGACTTAATAATTTATTAGAGATAATAACGATTTTAACAAAGAAACAATCGCGAGTAACAATAAAAACTACATATTGATACAATTTACAAGTATTAAATAAATAAACTTTTAACTTATTATCGATATTTAAAAAGTACATTAGTACCACTATCGCTATAGTGCGTTCAGCGAGTGTTTGCAGTAAATCGCTACCTATGACGGATGACACGGAAAGACATGGACAATTAAAACCTCTTATTAAAAGTTACAAGTGTATAAATTGAAAATTTAACTAAAAAAACACATTCAAAGTCTAAATTTAAAGCTTCAAAATGGCCACAGAACACAGCGATTTACTGCAAACTCTCGCTGAATGGACTATAATAGTAGTATATTGTGTCTATTAATATTACTAGATGATTTGATATCAGCTGTTCCAATTAATTTAGTGAACTTAAACAATGACATTTAGCGATAACATAAGGACGGAATAAAACAACAAAGGCAAGGTAAACATTTCCTTAAAAATCAGTGCCTATAAATTCTAAGAATTAAGGAATGTTTTTATTTTTATCGCTATTGATATTAAAATCAGCTGATCTCAATCATTTAGTTAGTGCTGTAAACGTAAACTATGTTGTCATTGTACTTCAGGAATGTTACTGAGGTTATTTTGAAAAAAATTATTATTAATATTATTAATTACATCGTGATGAAAAGTATCGATCATCACACGGGCCAAAAGTGGCTTTTCGATACTCTCTCATTTTCCGACCTCGGCTTCGCCTCGGTCACTAAACTTGAGCTAGTATCGAAAAGCGTCACTTTAGGTGCTAGTGATGAAATATACTATTGTAGGACGCATCGACGTAGAACTAATGGATTGTTAGAGGAAGTATATACATCTAGGAAGTGGACTGTTATATTGGAGAAGAAGCTGTTTCAGCTCTGGCACGAAGCCATATTTCAGTAATTCTGCAATCAACACTTTTAAATGTGTTTTAAACATCATAGTTAATGCTTCTGCAGTGTACAACAGTTTTACAGTTACTGTTAGAACAGACAACATAAAAGAAGTGGAATTAAATTCTATGTTCGTAAGTAATAAAACTATCCAACAAAATAAATATATATTAAGATGCAGCTTTTTATCCTTGTGAGTAAAGCGTTGACAAAATTGAGAAGTAGGTACGTCTAATACAAAAATGAAATAATTCAATTTGTAAATACAAAATCACTGTGGTACATACTAAAAATGTAGATTAGAAAATTATAGACTTTCACTTAGTGCTAGTTACTAGAACGAAGGTGAAAATAGCTGAATTTATTTTTAACTAGGGGAGACCCCTGCGTGCTCCACACGTCAACCCCAACGGAACCTTCTAAAAACAAATGTTATGCTTTATTTATAATAAAGGTGTAGGATTAATAATAACCTCAAAACTAAGATGGTAAATAATGGTAAATGCAATGACTACATATTGATATGTAGTCATTGGTAAATGTTCAAATCAAATTATTTATTATATTTATAACAGCATTTATAATAATTTTTAAAAGAACCAGCAAGGCTCAGGTCTACACTTTAAAACCCTAACCTAAAAGCTAGTAATACAAAAATAATTGCTTCGAATTTTGAAATCAGCTGTTAATGGAAATATAGGAGAAAACAGTTATACAAATATTATCTGTTATTTTATTCAATTTGGTTGCTGTGGTAATAAATGTAAATACTGTACATGTGTTGGTTTATCATTATAGGCCTAACCTAAGAATTTTTCCGATTAAATTTACAAATTTTGAAATAAAGAAAAGGTTTTTATTGAAATTAATTATATAGCCTATGTTACTCAGGGACAGTGTAGCTTCTAATTAGTAAAACTATTTTTTCAATCGGTTCATTAGTGCCAGAGATTACCCCCTACATACAAACAAACAAAAAAACTAACTTTACCTCTTATTAGTATAGATCATAATACAAATCTTTGAAATACGTTCTATAATGTTATAGAATTTACACATATATTATAGAAGAAGTCCTGATTGACTGATTCATAATCAACGTACAGCCAAAATTATGATAGCTAGCCTTACAATTTTCAAGATACCTTCATACCACTATGTAAAAGAGTACTAAGAAAGAATCTTGAACAAAACTAAAATAAATTATAGTTTTGAAAATAATTTTAAAAATAGCGTGGGGTGCTTTTCATCAAATGTTATAAATATTTTATTGTAAATATTTATAAAAGTAGAGTTATTATAAAAATATAGTATAACGCACCCCACGCTTTTTTTACAATAATTATTTTTAGTTTGGTTTGCTTTTAAAGCGTATTTTTTTAGTTTTTAAACTATTTTATTTTCTTAGTCATATTTTTTGGTCTGGGGACCATGATCAGTGCTCACTTACTACACCCAACAAAATTAATGAGCTCCAAATTTTCCGCATATCGTCGTGAATCACCCTGTATATACAGTTTTTAATGACACCCAAAAACGTGTTCTAGGGACCATGATCAGTGCTCACTTACTACACCCAACAAAATTAATATTGCATTGTCATCGGTTCTTGATAAGTGTGCAAAGTTTTAAATCAATCCGACGTTTTGAAGGGGGTGAAAATCAAGTTCAAAGATTCCGTTACATAGATATATACCAAGCTAATAAAAGCGCATTAATATGGTGTTAACTGCCAGCACTATAGCCTATCCTTAGCAACACCTGTTTGTTTACATTCATTACCTACCGTAGCAAGCAATTTTTAACAAATTTAGAATCAGATTATTATTATTATTCACACTCAACAGATTTTTTAGGGTGAATTAACAAAATAAAAGCAAACATAAAAAAATACGGATATGCTTACTGTATTACAATATAATTCAAACATCTGTTGGTACAGATGTATCAAGTATCAAAAACTTAACCTAATTTTAGGTTAGGCCTAGAATGAACCACAAAAAAAAATAAACCACGTTTATTTGCAACCAATTTGTCACATTTAGAATCAGGTAATTATTATTCACAACTACCAGATTTTTAGATTAGGTAAAAGGAAACAGAAGGCTTACTGTACTATAACTCAAACATCTGGTGTTAAATATTATATTGTTTCTTTTAGTTGGTAATGTCAAAGTTTGTTTGAAATGTTGATTATTGATTGTATAAATATTAATAAATGCTTTCGTATTTGTTGACAGCTGCAGCGGCTATAACTAAACTTACTATAATGTACATTATTAACAGTCTTAACTTTAACTAAATAGAAAACAAGATTATATTAAAGCAAAGTACGTTATGTTGTAAACGGTTTACAGGAGCTTTACTTTTATAAGCATCTTATGCAGCAGACTAAATGTGTTCATAGAAGTAATGTATATTGTCTGGGGCCGTCTCATTTGTATTCAACAAGTATTGTACTTACTTATTGTGTATTCATGGGAAGGAAACACTTTCACAAATGATTTTCCTTTTTTTAATTTCAACGAAGAGACCAATTTCACAGTGTATTAATGATTCAGTTAAAATGTTAATTAGGGTGAATTATTTAATTTAACATAATGTGTGGAATGAGTAAAGCATAAATATCTAACATTACGTTTATAATTGTTCACAAGATTTTTTTATATTCTTTTCCTCATATATATACGTTTATTTTATTTATATTTTTTTCATCGCATAAAGATAACAATGCTTAAAGCTCAATCCATTACAATACTTGACAAAAACAATAAATAAATAACGTTTGAAGGAAGTTTCAAAAGAATATAGCTACCGTTTTGGCATTGTCTTCAAAAGTTAACTTTTCAAACTTTTTTGTCTGAAATTTGTAAATTATTATTAATAATACGTGAACATATATACAAATGAAGAGGCTTTGTTCTGACTGAATGACTGACTGACTGACATAGAATCGACGAAAATTTAAAGTTATATTTTTATGAGGCAATCGATGCACATTAAGAAAGAATTTGCAAAATTTGTATTTTAATGTGTAAAAATAGTGAACATTTAGATAAAATATTACTGTTCGGATCAAAATAATAGCAACGAAAAATGATTACTATATTATAATTTAACTAAACCATCTGTTGTTACATAGTATTATATTGTTTCCTTTAGTGGGTAATATACAAATTCATTTGAATGGTTGATTATTAGCGAATTTCTATAGGAAAAATGAGCTATTGCAGTGGCCCTTATGGTAAGAGACAAGGTCGGGAGTAGCAAATAAGCACCAATCATGGTCCCCAGAACACGTGTTGGGGTGTCATTAAAAATCATATATATATATATTTATGTATGTATGTGCGCGCACCCTAACGGACGCATTTTACGTCCGATTTGGACCAAATTTGGTACACAGGTTGGTTTTCTAAGTGGCTTGGACGAGTTCGTTAGCCAAAAAAATTGACTGGAAGTAGATCTAATTTGTGACAGGAAGTAACAATTTTTCGAGATTTTTGGTACTAGAATTAAATTTTTTGAAGTTAAAAAAAAAGACTTACGAAATAATTCTGCACATTTTGTATTTTACGCGACCGTAAAAGTACCAGAATTAAATCCACGGCTTTTACCGTGGTGACCGATGACAATATATTTGGTACATGCTGGCAACACCTTAGTGAGTAGATTAATTTCCCAAATAGTTGTTTGAAACCAAAAAACATATAGGCTATAAATTTAATTTTGGAAATTCGCTCAACTCACGTCAGCGGTTCAGCTGCGTGGTCGAATTATTTATCATTTAAATATTAATGGTGAAATTACAACGCATGCCGAAAATTGAATTATTGGGGTTGGTAGTGTCTATTTCGACCTCTGTACAGGTCATCGCTCAGTAGTCATATCCGTGAAAATATCAGAATGTTCAACAATCTGTTTGTATACACTTTAGTTGGTGAGCGAAGCGAGCAGTTGTGGAGTCCCTAGTCTTTATTGTAATATGAGAGGAAAATACTACTATGCCATAGATGTGCAAAAAAAACGTGTTAATGTTTCCGTTAAGCTAGGTAAAATAAAATACCACGCAGCTGGACCGCTGACGTGAGTTGAGCAAATTTCCAAAATTAGCTTATATGCCTATGTTTTAGGGTTTCAACCAACAATTTGGGAAATAGGTCTACTCACGAAGGCGTTGATCAGCTGTCTGTGTGTACGCAATATATTAGTAGAATTTGTTTGCGCCTAGTGGCCTCGCGAGTTTTCACCACTTGGCTTCGAACCGGGTTCTTTTATGGTATTTTACGTTTTGGTCGATTTTGGGGGAACCAAGCAAGCTATAAGGTCGCGTAAAAAACAAAATGTGCAAAATAATATCCTACATTTATATTTTTAGAAAAAAACGCTAAAAAATTTCATTCTCGTAGTAAAAATCCCAAAAAATAGTTACTTCCGGTCAAAAACGTACTTCCGGTTGTTGGATATTTTTGGCTAACGAACTCGTCCGAGCCACATAGACAACCAACAAGTGTACCAAATTCGGTCCAAATCGGACTTAAAATGCGGCTGCTAGAGTGCGAACACATATATACATATACAGTGTGATTGAAAAGTCCCGGAACGGTGTAATATATTTTTTACTATTATAGATAAAGTAATGAGACTTGGTATATCAATAATAGCCATAAATATCTACTCTTTTAAGGTATTATCACTTTTTTATCCCTTAAGGGTGACGGCCCACGAGGAGTCAGACAAAATTCTTAAATAGCAGCATAGGTCGAGTTTGGTATCAAATTAAAGGTCTTAGTTAGTAGAACACATTGACGCAAACCGGACTTCGAAAGGTCCACTCTAACCAAAATGGCGGCCCTAAACGTGTTGAAATAAATTGACATAAAGTTGCTAATATCTCGAAAAGGAAGAATTTTTAGAAAAAATTTTCAAAGACAAAATATGTTTATTTCAAAGTGCTTGACCTAAAAAAAGTGCTCCCAAATCAATTTCGTAAATTTTATTTTTTTTAATTTTCTAAGATGAAGGAGTAAAAAAAAAATTGTTACTATTTGTTATGCTATTGTTATCACTTAATATTTGACCTTGAATATTTCCATTTTAGGATTATTAATTGGGTTTAGGTCATTCATACTATTAATTTCAAATAAATCAACAAAATGTTTCCTTAAATTTTTGTATATGCAAGTACATCTTTTTATAATGAATAACTATGAATTTACAGTCGATAAAAAAGGTTTTACTATAAAAAAATTGCACCTCAAGATTCCCTAGAGTGTATATGTAATCCCATGAAAGATTGTATATTTTCCGTTCACCCAATAGTCGTGTAGGGTGATGTTATTAAGAAGCTTGTCACTGGCAAAATCGAATCGCTGTAAAGATGCCGGGCGCTTTGGTGTCAGTGACGTCATAGCCACCCAAGGCGTATTAAAGAAGGTGTGTGCATCGAGGAGCGTGAACTCGTCCGGCCCGCGCAGCTACGTCACGTGCTACACACTGAACCAGCAGTTCCGAGCGCAATTGTAAGCTTTTGCTCAAACTGCGAATTAAATACTTTATGGTTGTCTAAAAATTATGTTTTTGGTATCGATGGAAAGGTAATAAAGTGAGCATTAAAATGATCTATGTCCATCGTCAAATATTTCTAGGCGTATAATTTTGAAACAAGCCTAAATCTAATATACGGGTTTGAATAACATAAAAACTACCCTAAGTGAGGAAGTTTTTTACTATTACTTTCGGGAGGCATTCAAAGACATAGAAATGTAGAGAATAAAATGTAGTAAATACTGACATCAATTTTGTTTATGAAAGTTATAGCTGTCCTACATAATAAGATTGTAATCAAAACCATAGTTACTATCTTCTTGTGGCGATTGAATGCACGCTAATCTAATTTGTTATTAGTTCTCATTTCTTTTCGTTATTTATTATTCACATTGTTGTGAACAGGTAAATTTTGTTTAATGTATAAATATGAATTTTTAAAGAGTTGACAAATTTAAGTAGCTCTATAGGGTAAAACCTTTTACCATCAATAAGATAGTGATTTTTTAAATTTATTGGTTTTGTTATGTTTACTAGGCCTACTATTACTAGTAGGCTATTAAATTTACTTTTCAAAAATTGAAATTATCTAAAATTGTGATTGTTTAGTTAGCCTACCCAAGATAAATAATAAATCAAAATTAATATAAACTAATTATCAATGAAATAATTATAAAAATAGTAGCATAGTCTAGGTGATAAATAAAAGGTCGTGGTGAATACAACATTGAGTTTTATTTCAGTATTAACCCTAGATTACTTATGTCAAAATTTAGTCACAGGATTACTTATTTATCGTAAATTTGACTACTAACAAATATATTTTTTTAAACTGTAATTGTATCCTAGCATATTTCAGGCTATATATATATATATATTTTTAAAGAGTTATACATCAAATAAATAAAATAATTTGTACTACCAATATTTTATTTTTGTTACTCTTTAAAATTGTTTAATAACATACAACAGCATTTCAGTTACGGCTTAAATTCTGTCCACTTCAAACATAAAACAATGTTAATACTCTAAAAATACATGTTTTAACTGTCTAAGCGTCAGGCACTTTTTACTGCTTGTACACTTGTCATTATCACTTAGATAGAATGTATCCTATTCAAGTAAAGTGAACACTATTATACATTTTATTGTTCAGGAAAGTATGGAGAACATTGCCAAGTAAAGAAAATATTTAAAAAAATTTCTCTAACTATTTTTGCGCTTCAAAAGAAAAAAAAAAACAGATTGGTAAACCAAAGTTTCAAAAGTAAGGGTTTTAGAAAAATACTACACAATTTTTTAGTTATAAATCCAACATATACAAAAATAGGGGAAACCCCTGCGTGCTCCGCAAGCCAACCTCGTTGGAACCTTCTAAAACATAATAATTTTATGTTTTCTTTATAATAATTGTTTAGGATTCATAATAACCTCAAAGCTTAGATGGTAAATAATGTTAAATGTTCAAATCAAATTTTTCGTATATTTTATAACAGCAGTTATAATAAAGGTTAAAAGAACCAGCAAGGATCAGGTCTATACTTGAATAAAAACCTAACCTAAAAGTTTAAAATACAAATAATTGCTTCAAAGTATGAAATCAGCTGTTAATGGAAATATTGGAGCAGTCATTTTATTCAATTGGTCGCTGTGGTATTGAATGTAAATACATGTGTTGGTTCATCATTCTAGGTCTAACCTAAGATTTTTTCCGACTAAATTTACAAATATTGAAATACAAAATGTTTTTATTAACATTAATTATAGCCTATGTTAATCAGGGATAGTGTAGCTTTTTATTTCGTAGATCAACATTTCTTGGGAACCGATGAAACCTTACTCGTAAAAAGCTGTCTTTTTTGTTTGAGTTACCGAAGCCAAACATGGCACAAAAATGCATTATAATTAATGGTTATTAATTATAAGAAATGTATTACAATAATACACTATGTTGCCTATAATTAATAACATAATATGACGTCAAAAGAGCTTGAAGGTCGTACAGGTTTCGGCGGTAAATATGCCGAAGGACTCTAGACTGGAGCTCCGACTGTGTAACATCCTACGTCACGGGTAGGCTGGAGTGGAGGGAGAAGCTGCGCATTCACACACCTTCTTTAATACGCCTTGATAGCCACCAACGACCTGCACGTGACACATACCGTCTTGTTCTAGTTACCATGAACGGACCAATCAAAGTTATCACGTCAAAAATGAAAAAATTAAATAAAATAAATGTTTACGTCAATTTTACCATCTTAATATCCATAGTTAGACCAGCTATACAAATAAAAGTCCAAACAATAGGCCGTTGCTGCAGATTTACTGCTGATATGCAAAGCGCTGATCCGGCCCGCGAGGACTCGTGTGCCCTGCGCCGTCTACCTTTGTCAGACCGATTATATCAACTGGCTGCACTTAACATTTATAAAACTTATATCAATATAAAGGTTAAAAAATATCCTACAAGTTTTATTTGTGAAATTTTGTTATAACTTGCCCCATATTAATAAAAATAGCTAAAATCCTTATAATTGCTCACATTAATGAGTTAAAAGTTTCTTCAGCATAGTTAGGTAGGCCTAAATAAAGTTTGTTGTTTTTAAATTATATTTTATTAATGATGTATTTCTGATGAGTATCTAATTAATCTGTCTGTGATTTTTTACGGGGCTTACAAGTAGATTTAATATTATCATATTATATATATATATATATGATGTACACGAGGATACTTGCTTTGTTGCAGAATTTAAATTGTAGGTGAATTAGCCTTACCGTTTTTTATATAAATTACATGGGCCTTTAGAAACTACAACGGAATATTTTCGTTGTAAGGTAAGAAATGTGAATTTTTATAATTGTGTATAAAACTCTACATTTTTCAAACTCACGCAATTAAAGTAGGTGAATATAAAGTGATAGGGTTAAAATAATAATGTGTAATGCTCAGAATAAAAAAAGTATTGATAAACATCGCGAGAAAACCCGTGGACGAAAAGTGACAGTTTCGCAAGATAAAAAAGTGTGTAAAATTATACAAAAAAGAAATTAGTACAAATAATAAAATATTAGCAAAATTGAAGTAAAACAGAAATGCTTTCGAAACGCGGATTAAATTAAGCGTTCGCGAGGGAATTTTAGGACATCGGGTGGTACACGTGGAAGGGAAATTACCCTACATCCGGGCCACATGTGTTTTTTTCGGTAGTGAGCGATGGATGGAATAGACTGGTTCAAAGATGTCGCTCTTATGTTTGCAGCTTAATACATTCTTATTTTATCTTCTTGCGAGTAACTATTGCTACAAATAATTAGCTACACAAATGAACAGATTGACTTTGAAATGTGTATTGGACAAATCAAAATTGTCATAACTCATTTCTATTTCATATCCAAGTTATGAACGTCGAGATATACCTCGAGGAAGAAACAAAAGAGACTACTCAACTTTAAAAGAAGAACACCTACAAGACGAAGTTCCAGCCAACTCCAGAGAGCGGTTCCAGGATAATCGCGACGGGAAGACATCCATCTCACCAGTGAACGTCAGGGAAATACTTCGCACCTGAACGGTGAACAATGGACCTTAAGGTTGGAAACTTAAATTAATAATTTCACTTGCTAATAGAAAGTTGCCTGAGATAAAATCCCGATATAGTTTAACAATACTTTTTTAAGCTGGGTAGAGGAAAGCTAGTATTTTTGAATGATTTAAAATAACATATTATCAGAAAATTAAAATTAATTATGGTGTTAAAAACGTAAATATATATGATAAAATAAAATCAAAATTGAATTCCAAATAATGGAGAAAAATCTTTTTTCAAATAAACGTTCAAATATAAAAAGTAAATAAATAAGGTTCAATCTGCATAATAGGATAAGATATCTAAATAGTAAAAGAATTGTAATTTTATTTAAGTCGGGAAAAGACAACCCGCATTGATTTTGAAATTTTTAGTTATTTGGTAAATAAAATTGTTTTGTATATAGTAGAAAAATTTATCTTAAATACTTACCTTAGTTTTTTGAATCATATCCAATATTCAGGCATTCACTATCACTTACAAACTCTATTTCAGGTATAATAAATATCACAGCACAAATAATAAGGGTTTTAAGGTCAGTTCTAGAAACCTACGTCTCAGGGATCAATTAAAAATAAAATACAGCATAAACCCTGAACTGAGCGGGAAAAATTCTAAAAAATTAAGAAATTTACTGGAAGTTATAATAAAAAGGGGGGTTCCAGGGTGTCCGGGCTGCTGGACATTCTGAAGGAAGTTGTACTATCTAGGCTAAATAAATTAAAGAAGCTAAATACTTCCAGTAGGTGGTACAAACTTTTTATTTTGCAAATATATGAACTAAAAATACCTGGGGAAACAGCTGTAAATAGAAAATTGAAAAAAGACTTGTTTGTAAATTGTAAATGTTCCCAAGGTTAAGGAGTTACGATGGGAAGTTCATTGCAAAACCTTTACTTTATATACTCGAGAAACATCATGGCAATGTCGTCACACGCTAATTTTCTTGCCAGTTCAAGTCCTGTGTAGAGTGTTCTCTATTTTTACAAAATGTATCTCACTTTAATCACAAAGTATGGATCGATTACTAAGAGGTTTGTGTACATGTATTTATTTTAAAGTAAAACTAACTAAATTATACATTTACTTGGTATATAGTTTTAGGGCTAAAATAAGATGGTTTCATTTTATGTATTGCATAGCATAATTTTGGTAATTTGTTTCATATGTTTGTGCATTTTATTAATTGATGTACATGCTATTACCAGAATGATATAGTTAAATTTAGCTATTTGTAGTTTTATGACGTGTAATTAAAGTTTTCATGGATAACTACACTTCACAGTTATTTTTGATTACAAATAATAATACAATTATTACAATACTTTTTTCACAACAATGTTTGCTTAACAACATTAGAAAAACAAACAGTTGAAGTACTTGAAACATGAAATCGACAGAACAACTTTCCTGCAGATGTAAACCTATATTTTGTCAAATAAAAATACCTATTGGTCCAGCAACCAACATATAAAATATAAAAGTTCAATATATGTGTTGTTTTATGCTATGTTTTTCAAAGTATCGATATTATTATTGAGAGATTTGTGTTTATTTGTTTTAAAATTTCTCCTATATTAAAACGCGAAGCATGGTTCACATTAATTTATCTGTAGTTTAACGAAATTTCATACAATTCATTAAAAAATTACTTTTCCATTTTCTCAGCGAAGCCGAGCGATTAAAACTTACGTATTTGTAAAGAAAGTATGGTTCGCATTGCTGCCGCATATTGCTCATTTATATTAAAAATCTAATATCTTTGAGAGACTTAGAATTTCTAGGGCATTGCACAAAGACGCTTATGTTTTGTAGCTGTGAAAATATTGCAAGATACAGAGGCAAGAACGCAAAATATGTGTAGCAGGTCAAACCAATTTTGTCACTCATGGGTGAAGAATTAGGCAGGGAAAGCGCACTGTGGGCCTTTGCCTTGAAGTGCAAGGGGTAACAAGATAGTGGCCATAATATTAGTCTAGTTTTCTCACAGATACAGAGCGCCAGGCCAGATGAAGGGTTAATTAGTATCAATATGTAGCCTATAGGTGTATAATTGGTTTTAAAATTAATGTCTATTAATGAACTAGAAATTCGTTAATTTTACAAATAGGTTTGATGTTGTCATATTCATTAAAAAAAGTGTAATTTAAGCAAATAATATTTACAAAACTGTAAATCCTAACATAGTTTTAAAAATTTTGTTTTTGGAACCGAGTCTCTAGATTGTTAAAATAAGTGTAAAATATTAACGATCTCAATCAAATCTTCTTCTAATTCCCAATAAATTATATCAGTTTTTAAAACAAATTTAGTACCCTATAAATTACCATTTTAATTTCTAGTCTATACATAAACGTAGTTAACTCTTCCAAGTAATATGAAATACTTTGCTAGACCTAACCTAACAGTTGCTTTGAACATCAGCTGTGTTTTCCCGACTCTAAGAATCTAAGGTCACCAGTTCAAGGTCAATGGTCTTGCCACAATCAACAAGTTGTTGTTCAGTGCGGTTGTGAAGATGTACGTCACGGAATTGTTGTATTTATGTTTCCTTGTGTGCATCAGTTTTATACACCTTACAGTGTCACAACAAACGAGATGTGAGTATTGTACTAATCCAAACCTACGGAATAGTTTGTGTTGTTAGAAGTGTTACATCAATTTGTTTTAAGATGATAGTGTAGTTAAATCATTTAAACGATATTTAGCCTTCTTAATACAACAAAACTGTTTATTTGAGGATGTTGTAGTAATACTAAAATTTCTTTATTGAATGTTGTCCTAACTGTTACGTTTTACAAATCGATTTAGAGTTTACGATTTAAATATAATCAAGACATAAGTGTAAAAGAATATTTCTGTTCTGTTGTTTACGATCGAAACATTTAACGAGCTTTGCCCCACGTGTGTCTAGAGTTGCGTAAGTTAATTATGGAAACTGCGTGAAATTTCATTATAATACAAAATATGTATTTCTAACAGGTTATACAATTAGGAATATGTTTTCAGTAGTATAGTGCAAACTTTATATACAAACAATTTGAACTTTATTGATCAAAAAATAATTAAAAACTGTTGAATTGTTATTTTGATAAATTTATATTGATTAATGCACAACTTTGAAACAACCTTCATTGGTAATACGAAAACATCCTTATATATTATAATACGTGAAGCAGTTTTTTTTGTGAACACAACTCCTCCGTTATTTACAGACTAAATTTAATGTTTGAGTTGTCAAAAAATTCGCCTCATTTCGAAGTTTTGCAATAAGGTTTTAGATGTCAAAAATTCTTATCCTTAATGGCGTGAGCTAATCTCAAAGTTCGGGTTTTCCCCACAAGATTAACATGGAACGAATTTAAAAACCATTTCTATACAAAACAGCTGTTTATAATAAGAAACAAACTAATCCAGCTGCTCTGTGGAAGTAAATAATGATTTTTAAATAACAGATAATACAGTTGATTCGGAAGTCCAGATTTTAGTACAAAATAATATTTTAAGTTAGGCCTATACTGAATTAACACATGTTTCAACACACAAACCAATAAAAACTTGCGTTAAAGAATTTAAAAATAAGAAAAAATAAGACCTATTTATAGATAATATACGGTAATTGATAGAGCGTTTTTGGTTAGGTTAAGTGTTCCTGACCCTTAGTGGTTCTTTTAACATTTATTATAACTCTGTTGTTATAAAATAAACGAAATAATGCGATTTGAACATTTAACATGAATTACCATCTTAGTTTTAATCCTACACCTTTATTATAAATAAAACATAACATATGTTTTTAGAAGGTTCCATCGGGGATTGACGTGCGGAGCACGCAGGGTCTCCCCTAGTAAAAATACATTTGTATTAAAAGTAAAAATAGTAGGTAAATATTTGTCAGGTCATGTTCTTGTGAACTTGAAATTGGTTTTGACTCACTCCTGTTTCCCTTTACAGTAAGTTGCTGCCAAAAAGTGTGAATAGACTTATTACTCCGAATTCCGTGAAACAAAAGGTGTATCCACACAACTTAGGGGTTATAGACCCTGATTCTGAAATTTAAGGTTCCATGTTTTAATCCTGACAAAGCCAAATTTTGCAGTTGGATTTATTTAATGATACCCGTTCGGAGTTTTCACCTAAAAAACCAAAAATACAAACACGTACTCGGCCAAGAATGCCTCAAGTCGATTCTCGCTTTTTCCGCATTCTCGCTTATTCCAACATTGTACGGACACTCTCATCGGCTAACACCATACAATTATTTGATAACAGATGGCACAAGTGCGCTTAAACTTTATATTACTAAAATGTAATAATTAATTGTTATGAAATGTTTACTGATTTGATATGATGTTCCTTCTGAGTATCATCACACTTTTACGAAAACCAGATGAATGTTTATTATTAAAATTAGAAAATAATTACTTTTATCGTACGAAAACAAATGAGTTAAAGTTAGTTTTATTTACAAAGCAAATGCTACAGAAACTTTGTATATGAATTTATTTAATGCATGACTAAATAATAATAATGATGACACTGATCAGTAAATGTATTACAAAAATATGAGTGATCATATACAAATAGCTTGGGGTGTAGTAGTAAAGCAATTATTGTTACATGTAGATGAATTTTGGTTTTATAGTTATTGTCAATTAACAGGAACGACTATTTATTTGTCAGATGAATTAAAAATAACAAGTTTAAGGTAGATTTTTAACAAGTTAAGGGAAGTGTTGGTTAACAAAAGTACAAGTGTTTATTTGTAAATCCTAGTGAATTTGTTCAAGTTACAAGCGTTTTTTACAAACGTAAAATAAATACATGTTAAACAGTACAAGTCCGACATTTATCCATTGAAAATGTATATACAAGTTAACAGGTTAACGAAGGCAGGTTAAATGAAATACTGTGGCTTAGCTTGTGAATTTTGAAGTTATGAATTGGACTGTTAATATTAAAAAGATTTATCTGTGAAAATTAAGGTATTTTACTGTAAAGTTTTTAATCAGCATAAAAAAGAACTTCATTTATGAAAATAAAAATGAAATGTTTTCAAAAATTGTATTTGTAGACCTACTAACATCAATTAATTATTAACTGCCATATTTTCATCTACAACTTCAATTAGTGTATTTGGGGAACATCTTCAGAGAATTTTAAACATAGTTAGAGCCATCACGCATATTGTCTTCCAAGTATTATCTTGAAGTTAACATTTAAACAAAATGGAAAAATTATTATATTTTCTTTAACACTAATTTCTCTAAGAATAACTCTTTTTATGTTTTTCATTAAATGTTTTTTTTTAAATTTCAAATTTAAAAACTTATGTTAGTAAAACACACCAATATTATAGTATAGTTGTACTTGCATCCAGCTGAACAATCATTTTCAAGTTATACTGACCTGTTCGCGAATTTCCAAATTAAGATGAGCTATTGCAGTGACTCTCATGGCGAGAGTTAAGGGGTGGATGTAGTCAGTGAGTACTGATCGTAGTCCCCAGGACACGTTTTGGCGGAGTAATTAAAATTTGTATATATGCAGGCTATGTATAAATGTGTTCGCACTTTAACAGCCGGATTTTACGTACGATTTGTTCAAAGTTTGGTAGCCTACACACGTTGGTTTTCTAAGTCGTTCGGGCGAGTTCGTTAAATCTAACAACCGAAAGAACGATTTTTGTCCGGAAGTAACAATGTTTTAAGATTTTTCGTACTAGTAGAATTAAATTTGTTTATCGTTTTAACTTACAAAATACATATAGGCGATTGTTCTGTACATTTTGTTTTTTTACACGACCTTAGAGCCCGTCTGGTTCCCCCAAAATCGATTAAAACGTAAAATACGATAAAAGTACCATACAAAATGACTTTGTATATTGCTAGCGGTGCGAAGCAGTCCACAATCAGAAGTTGCAAGGTTAAGGTGCAAACTCGCAAAGCGAGTGTTTCAGCTGCGAGCGGAACGAAACAGCGCGTTAGCTGAGGCTGGTAGATGCAAACAAATTCTACGAATATAGGGAGAGGGCAATAAGTCACTTGACACTAGCAGTCACTCAGTATCAATTTGACTCTAGTTGTAACCTATCAGATGTAACAACAAAACAATACTATTGTTTTGAGGTTATGTTTGAGCTATATTGAAGTTAGCACCTTGTTAGAAGTGATTTTAGTTGATTAAGTTTTGTAATTAATTAAGTTAATCAATTAACTTAATAAGTTAATCATGAATAGTAAGATCCCAATAAGAGAACGTGTTTTTATTCTTCAGCAGTGGTGGTTACATGATCATAATTACGAAGGTGAAGTAGAGTCATTTGCGCAGCATTTCCCAAACAGTAGACCATTATCACGACAAGCCATTCATAATTTAAATAAAAGGTTTGAAATGACTGGGTCTATAGCGGATCTTCCACGATCAGGTAGGCATAAATGTGTTACAACAGAAGAAAACGTCATGACTGTAGCGTAAAGTTTAGTCCAATCGCCATCAAAATCAATCCGAAGAGTGTCCAGTGAGCTTGGTATATCTAGAATGAGCGTTAGAAGAATGTTAAAAACGGTAGGGCTGAAACCATATCGGCCTACTTTACTGCAAGGTTTGAATGAAGCTGATTATGACAGGCGAATGGAATTTTGTGAGTGGTACGTAATAAGACAAGAAGCTGATAATACATTTTATAAATCCATTTTGTGGAGCGATGAGGCAACATTAAAACTTAATGGTAGAGTGAACAGACATAATTGCGTGTACTGGGCTTCTGAAAACCCACATTTAATCATGCAGACTGAATTAAATGCCCTTGGAGTATGTGTGTGGGCTGGAATATTTGCTGGTGGACTAATTGGACTATTATTTTTTTGAATAAACGGTAAATGCTGTTAATTACCATGATATGTTACATGAGGTAGTAGTTGAATTGGAAAACAGTCCTGCATTTGAACAACTACAACCTATTCGTGAAAAATTAATTTGGCAGCAAGATGGTGCACCTCTTCATTACGGGAACAATGTGAGAGATTTCTTGAATGAGACATTTACAGAATGGATAGGAAGACGAGGTACAACTGAAAAGCCTGCGCGTTTACCCGATATCACCCCAATGGACTTTTAAATTTGGGGAATTGTAAAAGACAAAGTTTATTCAGAGAAACCAAGGGATCTGCAACTTTTAAAAAAACGGATTGAATCTGTATTTGAAGAGTTATCTACCAAAGGCATCACTGACACTATATGCACTTCTGTGCTTAAAAGATATTATATGTATATAGAAAATAATGGAGGACACTTTGAATATTTACTTTAGGTATGTGTTTGTTATTGGGTAGGACAATTCAATATTTTAATTGTAAACATTTATACTTTATAATAAATTAATACTTACTATCGCAATGCATTTTTGTCAAGTGACTTATGGCCCAACCTGTGTTTCGTACACACAGGACGCTACATTCAACTATTTGATCATATAAACTTAATTTAGGAAGTTAGCTCAACTCTCGCTTTCGTCATCGGTTCAGCTGCGTCAACCTGCAACTGTATTTTTGTCTACAAAACCTGTATGCTAATTGTTCACGAAACACCCTTAAATAGTAACTTGTAAAAACAGTTTGTAATTTTAAAATGATAACTTGTAACTTATACCTTTGCTAAATAGTCCTCCAATCTTATGATACGAATAATGCAAATAAATACAAAAATTATCGCCCTATTCAGCCGAGGTAGTTGTTAAGGTTTAGGTTAGTAAATAATTATTTAAACTAAATTCAAATAAGAAAAGTGTTTAACAATGTAACTAGAATTAAAATAAGACATTCACAGATGCAATGTCCCTTGCATTTAGAAAGACATGGAATACCTGACTTTAGCAAAATTATTGAAGTGTTAAAGACTTGTTAGTCGGAAGAATGCTAGCTAAACCATTAAATGTGTGTAGTAATAATGCAATAAAAGTCGGCAATAAAAAGCATGTGACGTCATACTCATATGAATTACAGGAATCTTATATTATATATATATATATATGTGTGTGTGTGTGGAAGAATGTCGTAGTTCCAACAATTAATAGAGTTATATAAAGTGTTTACTAACTTATCAAATTAATTGGTTACCATTACCAAAGTTACCACAGCCTAAAAAGGTAAAAACAATGAAATTATTGTTTAGAATTAAAATACCATAACAAACACATCACTATCTGCAGTGTCTGCTAACAATATTTAGTTAAATAAAACAAAATTAAATTACAAATTATTGAAAAAATAAGAAAACATGTTCCAAAAATAATAACAATTCAAGCATAATTAATTTCAATATAATAAATTTACAATCAAACTATTCTCAACCAAATTACTCTGCTCCAAAAACATTAACTTATAAACAATATATTTTACAATAATCCGATCACGCAGCTGAACCGCTGACGTGAGTTAAGCGAATTTCCAAAATTAGTTAAATAAATTTTATTGTCTCAACCAACCATTTGGGAAATTGGTCTACTCACGAATAGCTGCATACGTGTACAAAATATATTAGTAGAGTTTGCTTGCAGCTCAAGCCCTGCTTCGTTCCGCTCGCAGCAGAAAAACTCGCTTTGCGAGTTTGCACCTCGACCTTGCGATCTCGGATTATATACTGCTTCCCTTCGCTCGCAGTGGACAAACTCGCTGTAACGAGTGAGCCGTCGGTTTCGGATCAGAATAGCTGCGCCCATGTGGATTTAAACCGGGTCCCTTTATGGTATAAGTTTTGATCGTTTTTGGGGAACCAGCCGGCCGGGCTATAAGGTCGTGTAAAAAAAAATGTTCAGAATAATATACTATATTTAGTCTTAGAAAACAAACACAAGTTTCATTCTAGTACAAAAAATTTTTTACTTCTGGTCAAAATACGTTTTTCCGGTTGTTGGATTTTTTGAGTAACGAACTCGTCCGAGCGACTTTGGAAAACAACATTTGTACCAGATTTGGACCAAATCGGACGTAAAATGTGGTCGTTAGAGTGCGAACACTTATACTGTATACATATATAAGTAGCAAAACGTGTTCTGGGTACCATGATCGGTGCGCATTTACCACTCCCGACCTTAAGTTTCACCATAAAAGTAGCTGCTTAGCTCATCTTTTTATGGAATTTGCTATAAATTACAATCTTACGCTATAGTAAAAAAAACATAATTTCTTACCGAACTTGACTATTTAAAAATTAATAGCAAGTCATTTTTGGTACCATTTCCCGGCACATTTTAAAAGAAATAACGACATGGATTTACTAACTTTGGTATTTTAAAATCCATGGGATCGATTTACTCTTCTAGTGTTGCAAAAGATAATTTTAATCCTCCTATACTTTTCAAGTATACAATTCGAATAAGATTTATAATTTATATAAGTATACGTTTATTTATAGTTGTTTATAAAAATGGCGACCAACGTGTTAGCTATGAATAACTTTGTTAACCAATAAATATTTCCTAAAATCAACAACACCATACAACCAACTATTAACGTCTTTTCTTTATTAGTACAGGTAATGTACAGGGTGGAACAAAGTTAGTGTTAAACTTTTTATGTGGATATAGTAGACACTAAATAATGTAATAAAACTGTTTATTTAAAAATTTCCTATTTGAAAAGTTATGGACAACAGAAGTATTTGTTCATATTTTTCGAAATTTGGTACTTTTATCAAAAAACCCTAATTTTCTCAACATATAAGAACTCGTATTGATATTGTAATTACATATTCGAATTCCTCATAAAATTTTCAATAAAAATAACTATATTATTAATAATTTTAGCTTAACTATTTGTTTGAAATGAAGGTTGAAAGATAAAAACAGGAATTTTTAGGAAATTATAAATTTTTTTAAACACTCATAAAACTGTATTGATTTTATTTGAGAAGATGGCAAATATTGTAAAAACTTTGCCATGTAAGTAGCTTTAATAAAATGTGCTACACTTTGGGGTTTGTTATAATTTAGTTGGAATAATAACGAATAACTGAAGAATAGTAAGAATTTTAATAAGAGCATTAATGAATACGAAGCTCATGTCAAGTAATCGGACCATTAAAAACCGCATAATTAAATTAATTGCAATAACATAATGGTTACCAGAATAAGGAATGATTGTGTCCGATTAAGTCAAAATTATTAATAATCTAGTTATTTTTATTGAACATTTTATGGGGAATTCGAATATGTGATCACAATATCAATGCGAGTTCTTATACGCTGAGAAAATTTAAGTTTTTTGATAAAAGTAATAAATTTCGAAAATATGAAAAAATATCTCTGTTGTCCATAATTTTTTGAATAGGAAATTTTTAAATAAACAGTTTTACTACATTTAGTGTCTACTTTTATCCACATAAAAAGTTTAACACTAACTTTGTTCCACCCTGTATATAGGATTTTAATTGAATTACTTCCAGATAATTTATCTTTTTCCCACAGGTTTTTGGTTCATAAATACTGTAGAAACAAGTCTACCAATGTATTTGGGGGTGGGAGTTTGAAAAAAACGTTGTTTTGCCTAAGCGGGTAAATGGAGGACCTTTTTAACAAACATTAAATAAGAAAGTTGCAGATTAAGAAAATCCATTTTTCTTAAGACCCCATATGACTTTGGAAGGGCTTTAGATACCGTGTTATGGAAAAAAATATGTGGAAAAACTACAAAAATTAAGTTATGCTGGAAACTTAAAATTTTGTACAAATTCTCTTTTTAGCATACGAATGAAGTAAAAAAACTTACTCCCATCCGCCCTCCCCCCCCAAGGTGGACTTTTTAGGGTTTAAAGGAAAATATTATTTTTAAACATACAAATTATAGTACAGAAAATTCGTAGTTACAACTTTTATAAAATTTGCAGAAATTGTTGTTTTTAACTAACCTACAACTTGAGCACCTCTTTCGTGACATTGGTTGTAGTTATGGGGGCTAAAAGACTCAAAAATGCGTTAGTAGAACCAATATCAAGTTCGTTTAAAATTATAATAATTTTCTTTTTTCATACCAAATTTTTTGCTTGAAACTTTTGTTTGATAACTTTTACTGCAAACCAAGTAAATACATTTGTTTAATGCTTATAGTACGTTCAGCGAGTGTTTGCAGTGAATCGCCACCTATGACTTATGACAGGGAAAGACATGGACAATTTTAAAAGCTCTTAATAAATGTTTTATTAAGTCACATGTGTAAGTCACATGTTTTATTAAGTCACATGTGTATAAAAAACGCATTAAAAGTATAAATTAAAAAACTTCAAAATGGTCACAGAACACAGCGATTTACATACACTCGCTGAACAGTATAGTGTACTTTTTTTGGAATTTTTAGCAATTTCAGAATATGTAGATTATACAAAAACAAACGTAATACCTTCGAATAGTATTAAATAAACTAATAAGAAAAGCTATATATACTTAGTAGAGTGATTATTTTTTAATAGATGCACCTCGTCACGACCGCTTCGTCGGATGCTACCTCCAGTCATGGGCTGTGTATAGAGAAGGCGAAGGGAAGTTTTCTCTGACAAACATTGACCCTCAGCTTTGCACTCATCTAATGTACGCTTATGCAGGAATTAACGAGTCTGATCACACGATTGTAAGCCGTAGTCCGTACACAGACTTGGAAGAAAACTATGGTCTTGGTATGTTAAAGAGAACAAATAGATTGTTTTTTAATAACATTTTTCACTGTCCTCAAACGATCGCAAAACTTTATTTTTATGTTGGCCATTTTCTATTTTGAAAAACACAAGACATTGAGTGAAGATTTTGAAAATCTTTATATAGGTACAAGAAGAAGTCCTGACTAACTGACCGATTTCAGGGTACCTTAAATATTGATTTTAAAAATTGAAAGTCATATACAAAATACGGGAGTTCGTTCCCAGATAAAACATCAGATTTTAATCTAAAGCTTGAAACAACTTTCTGTCTCTAGCCACGTAGTTCATCCTAACGCCATCAGGTAGCAGCACCTCACAGTGTCTGCTTATTATCAAACTGTAAAACCTGCATTGTCTGACAAAACATATGATGATCACCTGTTTGTCAAATAGCTGATCTCAAACATTATATTTCTTCAAAGAATGTTCTAGTAAATTGCCTCGTGGCCCAGTTTTTTGCAAAAGTAAAGCCTTTGCAGGGAACCTTCAACATCTCTGAAAGATCATGTCGTGCTAGTTCTGTTTCAGTTTTTTTTAAGTTCACCTACAAGCTCTAACCACCTACTAGCCATGCTTTAACTTCTTAATTACCAGTTTATGAACTGGTCCAAGTGTAACCTGAGGGTTTAAGAAAGGTTCGAGAGAACATTCCTTTCACCATGTAACTGCTTCAGTCTTTTCAACATTTCAAACAATAAGTGCTAAGTGACTATGCTTAAAATAAACCAATAATTGTCATATTTATCTAATTTAAAAGTAAAAAACGGTGGTGTACAATACTATTTAAACAGGCTCATAAACTCAGAACTTGTCTGTGTGAATTACCCTTGGTGGTTAAAACTATGTTTCCTGTAACTAGCTAGTAGGTTCTTTAATTTTAAATATTTAAATTTATAATAGGGAGGAGCAGCTATAGCATTGTTGATTTTCAGTCCCAAAGGGTTTTTTTAAAATTATTTTCGTGACGTCACACAAATTTTACATATATTCAAAATTATTTAAATTTAATATTTTTTTAAATTCATTAAACATTTTTTTTTTCAAATAGATTCTTATAGTTTTAGTATAAATTTGTTAAGTTGGCCAACACTCTTTAAACCTAAAAGTACACATTACATCTATGTAAATTATTTTAAGAAATTCTATTGTGCACTCAACAGGAGTTGTGTCTTGCATGTTTTTTTAATTTATAATTATTTGTAATTTGTATAATATAACTTAATTTCAATAATGGGTGGGTTTTCTTTTGTTTTAAATTTATAAAAGGGAGGGTTCATGTAATAATGCTTTATATTTTTTTTATATTTACTAAGGGCGTATAATTTTGTTATTTAAGGGCACATAATTTTCTGATTAAGAAATAGATTGTTTATTATTCTATTAACGTAATTTTCTTGTGCTTTACCTGTAATGAATAATTCAGATTCCAGGTTGTACTACTAAAAGTAAGCAGTTTTTTATGCAGATTTAGTCACATAACGTTGACTCTAATATATGTGCCATCTTATCATTTCCCAGTAAGCTCTCCAAATTTTTAAATTAATATCCGATGGCACAAGCTTATCAACAGAATTCTAGATTGGCCTATACTGAACCAACACACGTTTGTTGAATGTATTTACATTCATTGCAATAGCAACCAATTTAGACAATTTATAATCAGTTATTTTTATTCCAACCAAATTTTTAAGGTTAGATAAACCAAATAAAAACAAACTCAAACACAAACAAAAAATAAGCAAGAAAGGATTAAGTATTATAACCTATAATACAGTAATAATTTTTCGTTGGTTTTTATTTGTGTTTGCTTTTAATTTGTTAATCTAACCTACAAAATCTGCTAGTTTTGAATAATAATAAACTGATTCCAAATTTGCTAAAATGGTTACTATGGCAGTGAATGTAAACAAACATGTGTTGCTAAACTTTTGATCCGAACTGCTATTTTATCTGTTATATGGCTGGGAGAGAACCTATGAATTTTGTCACTGTTTTTAAACTTTAAAATAAAAATTTTGCAAAATTCTATCTTACTGTGCGTCAATGACCCCATTAGTAATTACCTTTGTAATTGTACCTTAAGTAGTTTTTGATCCACGTTGATTCTATGTCAGACAGTCAGTCATTCAGTTAGGACAAAGCCTCTTATACATACTGTACAAAATAAATTCTGTCTTCTGGTAAAATGTCATATACCAAAAATGAAATCAATGTGGTACATTTATTTTGCGTATTTACATTTTCAAAATTTAGGCCACCAAACTTGAAAATTATGTAAGAAACCACAATATTCTTATGATGGTTTCGGATATATTATAGTTTTAAGACTTTTTTAGTTTTTTTTTTTAAATAGATGTAACCGTTTAGTCTCTATAACAATTCTTTTATGCCATAACACTTTCAGTGACTGAGTGGTTTGATCACATTTTAAATGGAACTTTGTCTTGAAATCGATGTTAATCCTTTTTTAATTATTAAGAAACTTGATTGTATTGGTTCATCCAGATTTTATTTATTAGTAGATTCTAGATAACTCTAGTAAAATTTTAATGATAACAAAACAGAACGATTGTGTATGAAAGTTACTTAATTAAGTTATAGATTACACTTTTTAAAGTTCATGTACAAATTTCTCAATTTTGACATTAGACAGTCTACAACAGCCCAGCCAGGCCAGTCCTGCTGGCTCACTCAAAATATATATTAATTTACCAGATCATAATGTGTATGCCGATATAAATCCGTTATTATTATGAATAGTAGTTTTCTTACAGTGGTTCTGAGCCAGAACATTGTCATAAATTACTCTAAAAAGTATATTATGAGTTATTGCAGTATTTTCTTTTGACAATTTTTGAATATATTTTGTATTCATTTTATTGCGTTTTGTATATTATTTTACTTTGCACTAGGTGGATTCAAAAAAATGACTGGCCTTAAAACAAAATACCCTCATCTGAAAGTGTTGTTAACTATTGGAGGCTGGTCAGAAGGTTCAATCAAGTTTTCAAAAATGGCAGCACAAGCAGATACACGCAAGATCTTTGTGGATAGTGTGGTAAATTTGTTACGGTAAATATATATAATTTTTTTATTGAACTAGTTTTATTTAGTTTAACGAGCAATGAGTTAAGTAAATGTTAATTTTTTTTAAAGGATGCACAATTTTGATGGTCTTGATATCAACTGGGAGTATCCAGGTTTGCGAGGAGGAAGCGCAGAGGACAAACATAAATTCCCTCGTCTTCTTAAGGTAAATTATTTAATGAGTTCAATGCTAGGAACAAATAATTCTACCACCACTTCATTACGTGTTATGAATTTGCAGCACAAATAAATTTTACTGTTTAAGAGGTTCAATAATAATTTATGTTATTATAATAATAATGTTATAAGTAGTTTGTTGATGTTGGTATTACTACGAAAATAATATAGTTAGGCCCTAATGGATTTTTGGGTTTTGTGTGGTATCTTAGAGAAGCGTTATTTTCATCAAATTCTATTTAAATTTGAACTTCCTATGTACGAATTGTAGCTGTTACTTTAAATCTTGATTAAACTTTTGTGGTTTTTTTTAACGATAATTTACACTAAAAGATTGTTCAATTTTGTATGATTTAATTATAAGTTAGAAAATAACTAATCATTTCCCAGACCCCAACCAATAATTCCTTTACGAAATAATTTACGGAACATTGGAAGATATTTATTTAAGCATTTAACAGTCAATTCGCAATAAAGCAGCTTACCATGTTAATTTTAGCAAACTAATTTTTTCAAAGATATATAGTAATCAAGAAAATGTATAATCCATGATAGTATATTTTCAATTTGCATCTCTCCAGGTTTTCAAAAACCTGCATTTGAAGAAGTCGTTGTGTTTGATGCCCTAACCTAAACTACAACTAGAACTCATATAAAAGAGAATGTACGTCTGTCCGTACGTTTGTGAGTAACGACATTATATAACAGCTGATTTCACTCAACACCTGTAATACTTAAACAAAACCCATCTTAGATTATACTTTGGGGTTGTGTTTACAAAGTCAATCAATAATATAATGCCTTGATTTTTTTTAAATATGAGTTATAGAACTAATTTAGGCTATAATCTCTTATATAAAATGCAATGTCCTGACTGACGATCAACGCAGAGCCGATTCTATTAAAGCTAGAGACTTGAAATTTGGAAGGTACATCCGTCCAATAATGTAGAGGCGTGCTAAGAAAGGATTTTGCAAAATTTTGAATTTAAAGGGTAGAAAATGCGAAAATTCATCCCTCCCATAAGCAGCCATATAAAAGATAAAACAGCTGATTCGTATTTATTAATGTGTTATTCTGGTTACTATGGTGATAATTCCAAACTCTTTCAAAAAAAGTGTGTTGATTTTATAATAATAGGCCTAACCTAAAATTGTGTTAAACCTTTGGTCCAAATAAGCTGTTTTATTTATAATGTGTAACAATAATATAATGTTAAATTGTAATATTAGATGTTTGAATTATTATATTTCATAGGTTTTAAAGGCCTAACCTAAAATTGTATTAAACTTTTGATTCAAATCAGTTGTTTTATTAATTATGTGTAACACACATTAGGCCTATGTTGAATTACACGGGATACAAATTACAGGATGTTGAATTACACGGGATACGAATTACAGGCTTTCAAAGTTTCAAATTAAGCAATAGCGAAGCATTGCCGGGTCCACTAGTACGTTATAAGATTTCTTTTGCGGTTATAAAATGAACATAAATACAACCTATTATCATCAGTATATTAATTTATACAAATATTTAAAGAAGATATGCCCATTCTTTAATTTCGGAAACATTCATACATCTTCGTATAACATAAACATATTCAATTATTATGTTTTAATTATAATATTAATAACGTCTAAATCATTTGATATAGCAAAATGAAAAAAATAAAAAATAAATAAAAAACAATTAAAAGATAATATGTTTATCTTTATTTTGATATGTAATAAACGGTACCAGGAACTGGCACATACTTTCTCACAAACATATTTAAATTAGTAAACAGATTCACTGTGACTTCATAACTGTAGGTGGGGTAGGAGAGATGATTTATTAAATTAGGAGATTAACTAATAAATATTATTATCATTATCTCGAGAGAAAACTATTCGATCGATTTCTAACAAATTTGCACCAAACACGTCAATTAGGCCTGTATAGATGCACGTTAAAAGGTTTTGAAATTTTTTGAAAAACAACCCCCTTTATGGCCAAAAAACCCCAAAAAATCAGTTATTATTATAATTATTAGCTAAACGAGAATTTTTAGAAAGATGCGGTTTTTTGCATATGGTAGGGTACATTAAAGGTTACAAATAAGCCAAATTTTATCAAAATCGTTAGAGCCGTTTTAAAAAAAATGATAACTGATTTTTTGGAGGTTTTTTTGCCCAAAAGGGGGTTGTTTTTCAAAACCGTTTTTCGTGCATCTATACAGGCCTACGTGACATGTCTGGTGCAAATTTGTTTGAAATCAATTGAATAGTTTTCGCTCTAGCTTTGTATACATACAGACAGACATTTTGTAAAAACCACTATTTTATACTCAGGGGATCCCAAAACGGATATTTCCACAAAAATCTCAACATCGATTTTTTTTTGCTGTCACTATACTTTCTCTATACTATAGTATAATGAGAAAGTAATAATGTATATAAATACAAAAATTAAAAAAATATCCTTCAGCTTTATATAATCATATCTAAATTTTACAGTGTTTGATTATTTTATAATATTTAAAACATTTCATCTATATAATATGTCAATATGAAATAAAAATCTATTAAAACATAACATTTTTATCTTTTTTATATCTAATAATATATTATTATGACACATTTTAACAAATAGACCTAGAGGTGTATCCTTATAATTGTACACATTCACCGAGTTAAAAATCCGCGTCAGCATAGTTAGATATCTAGCAAGTCTAGATAAAGTTGTTGTATTTAAATAGTATTTTTTTTTTAAATGGTGTACTTATGATGTCTATCTAATTCATCTGCTTGTGATTTTTCATGTAGCTTACTAGTATTATATATTTTTAAGACATCAAAACAATCTGCACATACAAATTCACCTTGATGCCAAATTTAAGAAGATGACCGGACTAACCATGTCCATCATGTTGCCATTAGGATCTCAGAGAAGAGTTTGACAAGCACGGTCTTCTACTTACATTACTTATGGGTGGCAAGAAGTATCAAATAGACGCAGGAGTTGATCTAACAGCTGTTATTGAACATCTGGATTGGATAAACCTAGTTACTTACCAATACAACGGGCAGTGGAAGAATGAAACTGATAGCAATGCACCTCTTCGTTCCAATGAAGATAATGATGTCGTAAGTCAACTGTTTATTTACTTCCATATATTGTAATAAGTTAATATCGTATCCCTCCATATAAAAAAAAAAAAACAACAATTTGAGATGGGAATATGATATTTTGTAAGTAGTTAGCTAATAACCCAGGGGTTTTATTCTTTGATCTACACTTATAAAAATTTGCTTTTTAAAAACGAGGATTAGTATATTACATTTAAAATTAATATCATTTGTCATTATGAGTAGAGATTACTGCACTTGAGAACCAACATGGTGGTGGGTGTCAAGGCGACGGGTAAAACATATAACCTGAGAACTTACACGAGCTTAACTGAATTCAAAAAATTGTTATAGTGTAAGCTAAAAACATATAACGCGGACTTATACTGTACGTTAAAAAGACCAGTCGCAGGTTGTTAACGAACCTGGACTAAACACTAAACATTACTTAATAGCGAAGGCGTATGTTGTATTTAACTTAAACAGCAAAAAATAACAAAGATGACTAGAACTATGTTGTTAACAAACTTAACAAATACAAGGTCTATGTTTTAACTAAACAGTAAACATTATCATAAAAGCCAACACCTAGGTTGTTGAGTAACCTAATAGCAAACAATAACTCAGTAGTGTATGATGCCTGTTAACCTGTTTAATAGCGAAGACCTATGTAGTTAACCAACCTTACATAAACAGCAAAAAATAACCAAGAAGCATTGACCTATGTTGTAACCATCCCAAACAGCACACATAATTCTAGATTATACTTTTTTGTTAAGATGACAACAGCACCAACAAATACAACAACAACAACCATGACATCTAGGGTTATGTTGTTTAACAAATCCTGGATATATACAACGACAACACCTAGTCGACCTATGTAGTTAACTAAGTTAAGCTAGGGTTTTATTGAAGTATTATAATGTGTAAGAAAATCATATTATACAGAGTGTTTGAAAAGTCTGGGAACAGCTTAATATTAAAAAATGTACGAGTCTTGTGAGATATAAATAAAAACAGTTATTGACAACCAAAAAAACACTTTTTGTTGAGTTGGAAATTTTTGTCCGCCATCTTGGAATGAACTTATTTTTTTTTAATGGGAAGGTGGTCATGTGATACATCATTTTGATGTAGAGTTTCAAGAGAAACCCAACGGTGAAATTTTCACATCTATATCTTTAACAGATTCAAAATGGTGGCCAAAAACAACGAAATCGGGTTTTTCCGATTTTGCCCCATTTTGCTGTACTATTTTTTAAATTAAAATATTAATTATTCTTCTCTTTGGATTCAGAATTAAATAAGCTTCTAAAAGATATGCTACACAACTGTATTTAATTCAACCACTCAAAATCAATTTTGAAAAATTCAAAATGGCTGTAACTAAAATTTTGTAAATACTCCCAAATATCGTCGTGTGGCATATCGTTTGAAAGCTTATTTAATTCTGAACCCAAAAAGAATGATAATTAATATTAAAAAAAAAAATAGTACTACAAAGTGGGGCAAAATAGGAAAACACGATTTCGTTGTTTTTGGCCGCCATTTTGAATTGGTTAAAGATATGGATGTACAAATTTCACCGTTGGTTTTCTCTTGAAATTTTCATTGAAATGATGTATCACATGACCACCTTCCCATTTAAAAAAATGAAGTTTGTGCCAAGATGGTGGACAAAAATGTCAAACTTTCCAAAAAGTGGTTATTTTATGGTTGTGATTAACTGCTTTTATTTCTATCTCATAAGACTCGTACATTTTGAGATATTAAGCTGTTCCCAGACTTTTCAAAAACCCTGTATACGAACTAGAGACTGGAATTCACGTGATCATCGAGGTACTGCCAAACTCACCCAAATTGGCCGCCACCCTCGATAAATGTGTTATGTATAATAGAGTAACATCTTTGACGACGTTGTTGTTTGTTGACAACGTCACCTTAGGCTTATTGTTGTTAATTAATTTGTTTTTTTTTTGGTTTTTAAAGGCGAAAAACCTAGGTGGTTATCATCGCCTTGTTGTTAATTAAACTAAGTTAAACTCAAAATATTATGTTAGAATCCTATGCCCAACAAAACTTATAAGGATGTATTATAGTGCATAAGGAAATCATATTAACTTCTATGTACAGGTTGTTCGAAAATGTGTTATAGTGTAGGTAAATCGTAAACACGTATAACTATAAAAACTGAGTGGAATTCTCGTTATCATTGAGGCTCTGCCCAACGCAACCAAAATGACCACACCACTCACCAAGTGGTAATATTTTTTTATACAGAATATATAACATCGTTGTTGTAGTGGATTCTGCCTACTCCTATGTCAAAATGACTACAACGACAACTAGGCCTAGGTTAACTAACCTAAGCTAAACTAACTAACCTAGCTAAACAGTTAGAAGTCTACGTCTAACATAGATGCATGTTTTTAACTAACTAAACCCAATCAAAAAAATTACTGTGACTGGCAATCCAAAGCTTTCATTGTATCTTACATAACCCATACAGTAAACATTAACCCAAACCAACCCCCATTGTTAATATGACGGGACACCAAGGTCTATGTTGTTAACTAACCAAACGAATAATAATGATATGTTTATAGAACTTTGCGTAAACAGCAAACATTCACCTAGAAGCCTAGGCTTATGTTGTTAACTAACCTAACGTACAAGTTAAATAATAATCTAGACGCAAAAGTATAGTATGGTTAACTTACCTAACGCATACAGCAAACATTAACCTAGAACTCATTGTTTTGTATCCAAGTCACTGGTTATAATGAATAAAATTTATTATGTCCGTCTATTTGACTTTTATTATAAAGTACTTTACTTTCCGCACCTCAAATAACATAAAAAACTTATTGAAACCTAAAAAAGCAACACCGTTAGATCAAAAGTCGGGTGTATACAGAATTGATTGTGATGAGTGCGAATGCTTTTATGTAGGGCAAACGGGGAGGCAATTTAAAAAACGCTATAAAGAACATCTCCCAAGTAACCGTGGAGCCTTTGTCAAATCCAACTTCGCACGCCACATTATGGATGAAGACCATTCTTACACTATCTTCGAAAATAATTTCCGTCCAAGGAGCCACGGTGGCCGTGGTTGTTAAAGCGTCATTGCTTTATCAATCGTCATGGCAACCATCAATGGAAAGGTTCCGGGTTCAATCCCCATTGACCCCAAATAATTTTCTAAATGGTTTCTTAACAGACATCGTTGGCTGTGGTTCGGATTCCACGTAAAACTGTAGGTCCCGTCTTCATTAGCCTTAAGTGCAAAACAGTAGGATGTTAAAAAAAAAAAAAAAATCCGTGCATTACGTATATGTAACAAAAGCAAGCTAATGGACGCACTAGAAGAATACGAGATATATAAGGCACAATCAATGAATCCGGAGCATGTTTTAAACGACCAACTAAATTTTAAATCTAATTTAATTTATGACTTCCCGATAAAATTAGATAAGGAAGACAAACAGCAAGCGCAGAAAGGCAGGAAGGGGAAACAGTGAAATTAGTAGTCAAACGTAGTCGATGGTGTGCACACGCGGTACATTTTTTGTGTTCTTGTGTTTTGTGTTGATGTGCGCGTGTATAAGTATGTGTTATGTTACTTTTAATAATTTATTTTAATGTTATGACGACCTCAGCAGGGGATATCTGATGATGGAACCAGTTCCAAAACGCGTCATGGAGTAAGTACCGTAAGTAAAGTACTTTATAATAAAAGTCACATAGACGGACATAATAAATTTTATTCATTAACCTAGCCCTACGTTAGAAGACGACATAGGTGACGACGAGACCTAGGTCTAAATTATTAACTAACCTAACGAATCTTAGAACTAAGTGTTAATTAACCTTATTTAATAGCAAGCATTAACATAAAAACCAAGACCTGTGTTGTTGACTAACTTAATAGCAAACATTAACTCAGGAGCCTATTCTGCTTACTTACCTGTACAGCAAACATTTACATAGTAGCCTATGTTGTTAGCCAACTATCCTTGCCTAAACGGAGAGGGACTGTGTTTTAACTAACTTAAACACAAAAAAAGATAATAAAATAAATAACCAAGAAGCCTTGACCTATGTTGCCAACCTAACGAATCCTAGGTCTAAGTTTTGTAACTAACCTTTCCACCAAATATTAACCTAGAAGGCTAGGCTAATGCTTAAACTAACATAACGTAGAGTCAAACATTAACCTGCAAACCAAGGCCTATGATGTAACTAACCTTATTTACACAGCAAACATTAATCTAGAAGCTTATATTAGGATGACGACGACAGCTATGACTACAACAACAAAGTCTACAATAACACGTAGTCGGTTATTAAACACCATAACACAGCGTTATACATTTTACCACCCACTGTGACGATATTCGGGAGTTCAATTAAGATCGGGTTTATGGTTTTAAGATTGGGAATTCTGGTAAGCTTTTTTTAAGCTTTTGTTAAGCTAGGGTTATATAGTTTTAACGTAAAAAATAACACTGCGTTATATGCTTTTACCATACACTATAAGAATTTCGGGAGTTCGGTTTAGTTAGGGTTATATGTTTTTACGTACCCTATAACTATTTTTAGGATTTCGGTTAAGCTCGGTTAAGTTCAAGTTATATGTTTTTATCGTACACCATAACACTGTGTTATATGTTTTTACCATACACAATAACGATATTTGGGAGTTCGGTTAAGATCGGGTTTATGTTTTTAAGTTTGGGAGTTCTGGTAAGCTCGGTTAATTGGTTAAGTTTTGTTATGTTAGGCGTATATGTTTTTAATGTACACTATAACAATGCGTTATGTTTTTACCATACACTATTATTATTTTTAGGAGTTCGGTAAAGCTCGTTTAAGCTCGCCTAAGTTCGACTTATATGTTTTTAAGTTCTGGAGTTATAAGCTCAATTAAGTTCGGGTTACGTGTTTCATCCATCGTCTTGACTCCCACTACCATGCCACAGGAAAACTATATATAGAGTATACAAGTGCTTGAAAAATGATAAAAATATTATTCATGCTTATAATTATATAGGGCAAGAATTGTATTACAACGTCTTATCATACTATTATATGATGCGGTAAGCATTATCCTGTGGTAGTTCATTCCAAGACGTTGTTTCGCAATATGGATTCAGTAGTAAAACACCAGCGTAGTGGAAAACTGTGCATTGTGAATTGTTTTGTTTTATAATAATGGATATTATAGGATATTTTTGGTGGTGAGCTACCCAGTCTGTTTTCTGTAAGTGGATTTAAAACAAATTTTGCTTTTATATCTATAAATTTGTGGGTAGGTAATTAATCCTTTCTTAGATAATATGATTTACTTATTCACTATAACACATTTTCGAACAACCTGTACATATTAGTTAATATGATTTCCTTATACACTATAACACATAGCTATATATTATGTTTTATCATACATTATAATATGAGAAGTTTCCAAAACCACTTTGTGGTTTATCCGAAAGTTGAGACATTGTTTTCTTTAAGTTCCTTGAACATTATACAGATCCGAGTCATGCCCCCGCCTGCCTCTGGCATGGCCCTGCCTCCACCATGACACCCGCTGCAATGTTGATTCTCAAGTGCCACAATCTCTACTATTATGTTTACTAGTTTAAAATTTGATAGCTAATATTGCCACCAGCTGACTTATTTTAGTTATACAGTTTTTGTATAAAGTTCCTTTAACCACCTTCATTATTTTTGTTACTGAACATAAGTTAACAAAACTTGGTATATATATATATATATATATCTTGTGTTGCATAACAAGACACATTTTTTGACATATCTAATCCTATATGATTTGTAGGGGCTTAG
>JAGFPH010002362.1:0-24528 GCA_018207615.1 Philaenus spumarius | reverse complement strand
ATTTATGGTTTTATGGGTGGTTTGAACCCTTATAGGCCAAATATTTTTAAATCCTTTCTTAGTGCGCCTCTAACGCCTATGAGCAATATTTGTACCAAATTTCAAGTTCCTAGGTTATATGCTTTTTTGAGATATATAACAAACAATATTTATGGTTTTAGGGGTGATTTAAACCCTTTAAGGCCAAATATTTTTAAATCCTTTCTTAGTGCGCCTATAACGCCTATGAGCAATATTTGTACCAAATTTCAATTTCCTAGGTGATATGGTTTTTGAGATGCTCTGATGATAGATTATTATTAAAACCTTTGCCTACATCAAATGTGAACGTAACATTTAAGAAATGAATATAATATACCTATTTGTTAGTTAGCGTCTCTAATATGATCACAGATTGATCAGTATCTATTCTATGGTAAAATTAATAATCATTAAATATGATTGGTCTAAAGAAAATCCTATCATGCCTTTCGCGCACATGTCTTAATCTTAATCAATTAACTGATTAACAACCACAGTGAATCGTTGTATTTATTACACAGCACAAAACAAAACAACCAGGCCTAAGTTATTAGGGCTGTTTTTTTTAAAGGTTTCGATTTAATTATAACCTCAAAGCTAAAAAATGGTAAATAATGTTTAGAGTTTAAATCAAATTATTAGATTTTATTTAGAGACGGTCTTGGTTTATTCCTACACAAACAACCTTAAAGTTAGAAATAAAACTTGTTTCAAAGTATATAAACGTCCTGCTGTTTTGCACTTAAGGGTCGGCTCTAGCTGTCGGCCATGTTGGCTGACACTCCATAAGACCAATGTTAAATTAAAATCCAAATTTTTCCTTTATTTTTTATCGGAAAATTATAAACGATATGTAATTTTAAAGCTATGGTCAATATGCATGCAAATGGCTTTTTAAAAATTAAGAAAAATATTTTGTTTATTATTTATTAACAATTTAAAACATTGATTTTTAATATTTTTTTTATGTTGTCACTATTAATTATAGCGAAAAACTACCAAGCCATTCGCCTGAAGAATTTCGACCCCAAGATTTTGGTATTTTTTTAAAACGCTATTTGAACAATTGCGGGTTTGAAATGGATTTAGGATGAGCAATGTCCGTGTAACCTACCGCCGCTATAGGGTGATTTTAAATATTTTTTACGTTGTAACTTATAATTATAGCGAAAAATTACCAAGCCATTCGGATGAAGAATTTTGTCCCCAAGAGTTTGGTATTTTTAAAAAACGCTATTTGAATAATTGCGGGTTTTAAATGGATTTAGGATGAGCAATGTCCGCGTAACCTACCGCCGCTATAGGGAGTCGCCGACCCTTAAAACTAATGAAGACGGGACCTACAGTTTTACGTGGAATCCGAACCACAGCCAACGATGTCTGTTAAGAAACCATTTAGAAAATTATTCGGGGTCAATGGGAATTGAACCCGGAACTTTTCCATTGATGGTTGCCATGACGATTGATAAAGCATTGACGCCTTAACAACCAAGGCCATCGTGGCTCTGAAATCAGCTGATGATTTGTAGTGAGAAATCTACAGGGAAATAGTCTAATCTTTATTAGTTATTAGAGTAGGCCTAAATAGCTGATTGATGTACCAACAATGATCAATGTGATCATCTTCAATCAGTGATATATATTCATTGAACAAATACACATCTTCAATAGCAAGGAGCTGATTTATCCAATGTAAATGGAGATTTATTTTAGTATATATATTTCATAGTTAATATTTAATTTACCAAAAACAATCTGATACAGATTCACAACAACATACAATTTAGGATATTCCTGTAAAATGTTAACGTCAGCTGTCTTAATTTTACCTGAACTGCATTACACAGACTTTGCTTTTTATTTATATAGATAGCAATATTGATGATAAAATTCTTTGCTTATAGTTTTATATAATCAAATATTTTAAGTTATCAAAACTTAGATAATTAAAAATATTCCTGCAGTGATTTATCAAGCATGAAATAGTGGTTAAATAATAGGATACATTTGGTTAAGTTTTTTCGTAATACATTTGAAATATATAAGAAATACTGCGTGGATTAACTGCTAACACAAAACTGTACATAATTCATCTATCATATTATATCACACACTTCTCATCCTTTTTAATCAGATTTGGAACATATTTTTCTTACAATCGAAATATTTGATGCAGGTATACTAATATAAATAAAAATAATGAAAAAAAGAAAAATTTTAAAATGACACAAAAATATAGAAATGTTTTCTAAGAGGTGGAGTATGTATGCGGCACGTACAATATTGAATGAGTTTTACACGGAACGTAGATCTTAAAATATCCTGGAAGGTATACTACACAATGCAGCCAGGAAATTAAGTGCCTCGGAATATCTCTACATCTTACTACGTAAGCACAAATAAACTTAAAATATTTACTAGACGTCTTCACATTTTTTTTAGAACAAGATCCATCGTACAAAAATTGTGCTGATATTTTTGTATGATCATATTCAAAATAATTATCAAACAAGGATGCCAAATTTATAGGGTAAGCTTAATTGCTTACCATTTAAGCTTGCCTTAACTACTGATTCAGATCTATCATTTAAGTTAGAATTTAGAACTTCTTTAATTTGTTTCTTTGAGACTGATGATCTAAATTTTAAACAATGTACATTCAGGCTACACTTTCTATTTTCAAAATAAAAATAACTATTGGTTCAACCACATTCATCAAGAGAGTATTGTTTCATTTACAGTAACACTTATGACCTATGTCAGTGATTAGAACTGACTTATAAAATGTATGCATAAATTTGCATTTTATTGCTCATGGGACAATCTCAATTGCTGTATCAAACAATCGTGTTCCATGTATAGCTACAATTAATTACCATGCAAATTCCATATGTAATTGTTTTGCTATTTGTTGTAACTGTAATAGCACCAGAATGTTTACCCATTATACATTGTTGTTGATTATATTATGACAACATATTAGTTAGGTCCACTTGTTCCACTGAACACAAACAGTATTTCAATAAATACGTAACTACATATTTATAAAGTATTATAAAATTTGAAATAGCAGTAAAATATTACAGTGTTATTTAATTACATGGCAGCAAATTTCAGATATTACGTTTTTAAATATAATTTTGTATAAAATGTTTGTTTTCTATTACACTTTAATGTAATAATGTTTTTTTTTTATATATAAATTAATCAAATAAAACTTAAAGACAAATTCTTACAACTAATACAACTAATTACTAAACACGTTTCAACGACAACGTCGCCATCTTCAGTGATGCACGAGCTACAATATCCAAACATTAATTGGTAATTAATTAAATTAATGTTTGATAAATATAACTGAAGCAACAGGAAACAATATTATAAGTACTGACACACGATGAATTTACATATTTCAAACGGTATTCTAGTACTTTAATTAACAAATCTCAACGTTCACCTGTATGACTAAAAAGTGTGAAAGCAAAGAAGAAAATCTCTGCCACCATGATTTATTGGAAGTATACTCCCGATGGTGGTGTAATTTATTAACATTCAACTGTAGCTTAGGTTTTCAATTATTCTCTTGAAGCTTATTATACTCTACTGTATTTTTGTTTCATATGCTAGTTACATTGTAAATTTCGAAGGTTAATTTATAACCTTAATATATGACCAAATAGATTAAAGTAATAAATAAAAAAGGTTTATCACTTAGCAGACAGATTCAAAATGCAAGAAGTACTTATTAAAGAATCATTACTCTATAAGGAACTTTACAATAACTAAAGTGGAAATAATATATCAATTATTGGGAAAAATAAGATAGGTTATGTATTTTGTTTGAATATTGATTGTGCAGTACAGATTCATAAGTATCAATATTAAGTATTTCTGACGGGAATTAAACAATGTTTTCACAACATGCACATTCAAACCACTCTAAACCATTTCACTTTAAACCACAACTCCACTTCTCGCTAAACCAATCCACTCCAATCGAATCTAATCCACTCCACTAAGCTCTATTTAACATTAAATAAGATTTTAAGTTTACATAGAGTTTAACACATTCTTAATGTTACTTCTTGAAGTGTAGCAAAAAGTAAGATAAGATTTCCTATGTTTTCAAAATATCATATGAATACATTTTTAATATTAAATATCTCAGAAATCATTTGAATTTCTTCTGTAGCATAACACCAACACCATAAAATATTACTCGCCATTTTTAAGCACAACTTTACAATTTAATCATATCTGGAAATTAGGTTTTAAGTTCTTTCTTTTTTCAAAATTATTAGAATTGTTTGAAGGGAAGACAGTTACTGAGAACTTATAGTTTCTTCTACAATTTAGATAACTCTCAAGCTACTAAAAACAATAAATCTTATTTTGTTTGTCTTCAAAAAAATATCTTTCTCAATATTCTGTTTAGTTCATTACTTGAACCATCCACAATTTTAATAAATGTAACATAAAAGATATGAATACAAATTCTAAACTTAATATCTTATGTAAGCTAGTTACTATAATATATGTGGACCATAAGCCTGAACTAAATAATACACTTATTTTATTTATTTTACCACTTTAGCCCACATTTTAGCAAAATTTATGGGACTGGTTCTATTACACATCATATCGATTGACCATAAAATAAGTTTTTACTAGTAGTTCTGTGAAAAGTAGACCTCGCTCGTTGAAATAACAAATGTGGTTTTGAGCTTAGGTTAAAAATAGTGTGCCAGTAAGGAAGTAAGCACAAGGTTTAGCCAGTGAAACATTATTTACAATTCCCGCGATTCCGGGATTTCTAGTTCTCGTTTTTATTTCTTTTCTTGAGGTTTAACTGCTAAAGATTTTCTTCTAGGGGCTTTGTGCTTTATTTAGGTTAATAATGCGTAAGATAGCTAAAAATATCGCGTTATAGAGGGACAACATACAATTAAATATTTACATACTTAAATAACTCAACAATGTATCATAAGTTAACTTAAGTTCCATGTCATATTCCAAAATTAGAAATAATAAAAAAACCATGTTAAAACTTCGTGATAGTGATCTCAACCCATGTACCAACACTTCCCACGGTGTGCTACGGTCATTTTTTATATGTCCTTTATCGCCGCGAGGTTTCATTTGTTTCATCTCATTTTGTAATTCAAGTAAAGCTAAGTCAAATACTTTTATGAAATTTACAATGATAATTTACACGTATACAGTTCAATTCTTTGATTTGTCCTCTACACTTTCTTATAATAATATGTCATTTTTGGGCAAATGATATTTTATTCCTGAATTACTATTCAAAACAGGCCTAGTTTTGTTAGCAGTCTTGTAATAGGAACATAAAAACTGGTGTTTTCAAAATAATAAATTTGAAATTGATAAATATTTTTATACAATTCTATTTAGAACTAAATTACGAAACTTTTTTACATTTTTGAAAAAATTACAACAATTTTTACTACTTTTTATGTAGGCCTAAAGTTAAACATTTTCCTTTCGTTACTGAACGTGATTGTTTCTTGAGCTAATAACTTTCTTAATTTTAGTTCAATAATATTTTTTACTGGCATGTATGAGTTCTTTAAACCTTTATCTACAAAAAAGATATGGAACACGTTTGAATTGGTTTAGAATAAACGTATAAAAACATGGTTAAAATACAAAAACTTGGACAATTTTTAACAAATTCTAAGTTTACGGCCATTTTGTGAGCTTACCGTTAGAGATACGGAAAAAAATCAAGAATACAATTTTGTTTAAAATTTAATTTGCTTTTAGCAAAATGTTATTATAACGATGACGGTAAGAAACACAAATTTATTAAATGTTATTAGTTTTTAAATTCGACTTACGGTTAAGCCACAAATGGCTTTGGAAAAAAGCTTACACTGAGAGAAACGGTCGGGCCGCCATTTTTATTTTATTTAAGGAGTTAAAAATGAAAAATGGAAAAAACCCTTATATATACATGGCTCGGCCTAGGAATAAATAACATTCATGCAAAAATCATCAAAATCGGTCAAGGCGTTTGGCCGTAATCGTGAGGCAGACACACAGACATACAGACACACAGACGAAATGCCGAACGGTCGAGTTAAAACTGAGACCTCGCTTACGCTCGGTCAATCATATTTTCTAATACGCCTCACTAATCCAATGTTAGTAGAATTTGGATTACTGCAGTTTCAGCCTTCTTGGGACCATCATCAGAAACACATTAAGAAATATTGTCCCACCTAAAATTGTTCCATGGTGAGGTCTTTAGTATTAAATTTATAAGAATACCAATATGGACATCTTACACACTTAGAGAAATTGGCGACATATCAGTTTTTTTGGAAAAGTTCGACATATAAAGAGATTTTAAACAAAAAAACACTCGCATATTAAACAAACAACTTTCGTTCCATTACAACATTGCAGCGGCATCAAGATGCAAATAATGGAACAGAATACTCAAAAGAAAAATAAAGATCTAAAAAGCAGTGTGCGCTCTGATCAAATTAAGACAGTCCGATACTCTGTTTTTTGTAATCTTAGTGACCAGTGTAATAATGTTCCGTTTGTTTTCCACATGACGTTAGCACGATATTTCTTTATATAGAGATATCGATTGGCCACGCATGAAACTGCAGTAATCCAAATACTACTGACATTAGATTGTGAAACCTACCACAAAAGTTATACATATTTATTAATTTTATTTCTGTCTCGATAATTTTTTTCTTAGTTTTTAGTCGTTTAAAGACGGTTTGTTATTTAAATCTAATTTACCAATAACTTAACAAAATATACATGATCTTCTCTCCAGATATATTAAGAAACAATTCCACAGATAACATGTGACTATTGTGTGTGATGTGTAATATTAGTGACTGTACATTTATAGAATCCCATTAATTAATGTTTTAACAGGTTCTATTAGATGAAACGCTTCAGCACACGTCTAATTTACAGAGTATATAATCAGTACTTCAAACAATAAACACTCATTTTTATTTCCTAAAATTAATTATTAGTACACAGAAAATGTAAATAACTAATAAAATTTACTTAAATTATGAATTTTAATTAATTTCTATCATAACATATTTACAACTCGGTTAACAACATTTGTATTGATACTATTTAAATGAGTCTCAATATTCATACATAACTTACCAAAAATGTATAATTAATTTTTAATCAAATTTTATACTTTTTTATAGTAAGTGAATTTAGAAGTTTATATTAGTAAATTTAAAAAGATCGTTTAACTGTGAATCGTGAACTAATTTTCTTATCTTTAGAATGGTTGGAGATAATTTTTAAAATATATTAAGGTTAGAAAATCAACTATGACGTGTACTTTTGTTTGTAAACTATAGTTTCTAGAAATATTTTTCTATAGTTTCTATAGAGTTGCATTTTTATTTTTTATTTAAATAAATTATTTATAAAAATATTCATTGTTAACATGACTTATTTAAATAATAAAGAACTTGTTCTTCTGTTCTATTTAACGCTTTAATTCAATAGTTTTTTTTATTATTTAAAATTCTGAGTATTAAAAGTTATGAAAACTATTAGTAGTTAATTAAATTAGTCGAAATAAACACTTCACTTTATGAAATATTGAGCTGCGTTAGTCTGGATGTAATTGGATACTTGGATATTATGTACAAAGTGACAAATCGATAAACAAAATGTTTTTTAATACCTACCAGGATTATTAAAACTAAGACAGTGAAACAGCTATTTTAGGAACTACTCAAACACTACTAACACCTGTTAAATTAGTTACTCAACTATTCAGTGTTTGATTTGTCAACACATGAATGTTTGGTTTCTATTCAGTAATGAACAGCCTTTTACATCGCCATGTCAAGTTGTATAGCAAACAGAAGCGCTAACTGTTACAGTGTGAGTTTGAAATTCTAATGATTTAGATTAATTAATTAACTGTGCTATTTTAATTTCAATGTCGTTACTGACAATATAATGGAAGTTACATTTTCTCAATTACTTTTGTGTGTACAGATATTTTTTAATTGATAAACATTTTTGTTTTTATTAATTGAAATGTTTTACTTATTTTTATATTATTGAATTACAAATTAAAATTAATTAATCATCTTAAACTTTACTGTTAACTGTTATTCCTTACATATGCCTGTTTGAATTATAAATTATACCTGTTTCCAAATTATACCTTGATCAAAATTAATACTTGTATAATGTAATAGTTGAATAAAAGTTAAAAAGAACCAGCATGACCTAATGTTATTCCTACAAACATAAATATTAGAAATACAAATAATTATTTCAAAGTATAATAACAGAAATGTCACTGAGAAATAGCCAACAATGAAAATAAGAACTATTAGAGGAAACAGCTGATCGTTGTCCCAAAACAACATTTTCAATCATCTGAATTATGTATTTTAAATAGACACATATGCTATGTGTGTACACTAGTTAACAATATTTAAAGTACCTCCTAGTAACAATAACTACATCAAAAATAATTATTTATTTATTTCTTATATTTTTACTTTAAATGGAACTTGTTTAGTTTTGATAAAAATACGTACACAGATTTCAGCTGTTGTATATAGAATCGAAATAAGTAATAAATAATAACTTATAAGTAAAGTAAAAAATATGGTTTCCTACAAATTATCTAATTACTAAGCTTTATATTTAAAAAATATTTTCCTACGTTTTATGTTTAAATTATATATGAGCACTATGCAAGGATTTATTTCTGGAATTACTATCGACTATTTAACAATACCAAAAGCATCACTTACTTTAGTAAATCATGATATTAAACTAATAGTAGTTTTAAAATTAAACAGATAGTAATAAATACTAACAAATATTAGAATGAGCGTAACAATTGTCATACATCTTACTTAAGTAAAACACTACATTATCAATTATTATAATGGACTTTCTAAATAATTAGTTATAGTGGTTGGTTTGAATAAAATCCCTTGTGTTTGAATATAAATTAACAGATGTAAATAAAGCCTAGAGTAATTGAGGTTTATTTAATTATTACATATTAATAACATCTACAGTCACTCTCGTATTGTTAAATATAGTAAAAACCAATATCAAAAATCAACTCCTATAAAAATGAGTGTATGTACATACGTACGTACGTGAGTAAAAATTAATATAGCAGTTGGTTTCACCTATCATCAATAATAATTGAACAAAACTTATCGCAGATTATACCTTAAGGTTCTGTTTACAAATGCAATAAACAATATACTGTCTTGTAAACCTTGATTTTTTTAAATATGAGTTTTAGAACTATAGTACGGTACGTTATAATAATTGTTTTGAGGTTATTAATGAATATAAATACAACCTTTTATCAAATGTATTCATTTATACAAATTTATACCCATTCGTTTAGCTTCGGAAAGATACGTACATCTTCGTTCAACATAAACATATTCGATTATTAGTTGCTTCATTATAATATTAATAACTTCTTAATAATTTTATATATCACTAAAGAATAAAAAGAAATCAAAAGATAATATTTTTATTTTTATTTTGGGACATAATAATATAAATAAATACAATTTCTTGACAAATAGGCCAACAGTTTTATAGACTCATATTTAAATATCCTTTTAATTGTACACCTTTACCGTATTAAAAATCCCCTCAACATAGTTATGTAGGCCTAGATAAAGTTTATTGTAAAAAAAATGTAATTATGTATTTTTGACGAGTAGCCAATTAGTCTGCCTGTGATCTATCACGGGGGCCTACTAGCTTATAATAATTTCGCTCTTACTGCTACAGTTAGTTATAAACTACATCACGGCTAATAAGGAACAAAAAAACCTTCCAATGTAGTTGTTTATAAGGATCGGCATGAAACATGATATGAGGAAGAAATAATGTCTCATTTGTCCTGACTTGGTTTTCATTACGCCTCGAGTAACTGTCAACCAGAAGGCAATGGGGGATAATTTTAAACGACTAAGTTTGAAATTCCGTTGTCACAGATTATTCATTTTTAACTGCGTATAACGTTTCAATTGATATACATTTGCATTCCATTAATGTTATTTTCCTCAGCAGGTTGCCGCAACATTTTACAATGTGTCTCGGTAATATTGGCAAATTTAAAATCCACTTGAGACACAAGAACATCCATCTTTATATCAAATACCGTGTCTACGTCCCAGTAATATTATTTAATATACTGTTTATTATAAAATTGCTATTGTTGTCCTTAAAGCTTTTGGAACATATTATAAACATTTTAAAAATACTTTTATGGTGTATTGTGGCATTGCATTCACAAATAGCACGTTTAAAAGAATATGTATTCATTATAAGTAAATTGATATTTTAAAATATTTTTCACATTTTCCGATCTAATGAGGTGTACTTTTTGTACTTTGTAAATTTATTTATCTGACATTTAATAAAATATGTATAAGATGTAGACTTATAAAATCAATATTTCTTTTACATTTTCCTACTTCCAATTCACATAAAAAGTATAATGCAAAACTTGTTCAGTAAGAATAAATACATTTTTGTATTTTTATTCGTCCCTCCCACACTCAGATTTACACATGCGGAAAATTTTGTTACATTGTTAAGGACTTCATAGAAATCCCAACAAGGAACAATATCTTTGAAATTGATTATAATAAGCAACGAATTTCAAAAAGATATATTTCAATTCACGAGGAAATATTCGTGGGGAAAATAATTAGATCTATATTCTATAATATTTAAAATTAACTTCCCTTACTGAAATTTTTATGAACTTAAAATAGAGTAAAACTCTTTTTGGCCTTACAACTAGGTCGCATGAAGTTTATTTTATGCTAGTTGGGAGTTTTGCCCCTCTTCCAAAAATGTAACATTTAAGATACTTCCCCAAATTCATAAACAAGTTTATTTAGGAAGGAGGGACTATATTCGTACTTTATGTATTCCACAATGTAAGATTAATTATTTTAGTTAAAGTAAATCCCGCTAGATGTCTCACTGTAAGTTACAAATATTTTAAAAGTTAGACCTTATTAACTGTAATGGATACTTTAGGAATGAATGATCGTATATTAAAGTAAATTCAGTTATACTGTAGTACCAGTCATTATTTGTCTAACTGGCATAAACTATACAACCTATGAAAAAAAACCTTAATAACTGAAAAACAAATTACCATAGTTCTGCTACAATTGAATTATACAAGTCAGTTTATTGTATATGAAAAAGTTAATAGTTTATCTCTTCCGTGTGTTTGATATTACCCACTTAGAAAGTCATATTCCAGATAATGTCCCTCCCCAGAGAAGAGCCAATTCAGGTATTTGACTTGTTTTAAGGTTTAAGGAAATGAATTGGAACAAAAGTTTGATTTTAAAGCAGCTGGTTGCCCGGCTCCAAGAAACGCGTGCACAAAATGACTCAAAAACAAACACAAATCAGCTATGTGCAAAGCAACAAAATGTCTTGCGTAAAAGGAATCTTAAATTTACTATCCTTATTTTTAGTATAAACTACCTAGAATGTTATATTGAATAAAATAAAAATAATTTTAAATTAACTTTTATAAACCTTCTTTCGTTTTTACATTTCATACAGACAATTTCTGTCGTGATAACATTTCACTGCAAGTTCACACAGTCTCTAGACAGCAAAAAGAGTGAGAATCTATTTTACTCACTACGCAAAATAGATTATCTGAGAATATAAAATTGTGGAGTCAGCGATATGTATGTCTGAGGAAAAGGCGAGTGTGGGAGAAACTCAGGAGTGGCAGTAAGTCGGAGAAAAGCGAGTAAAAAGGACACATAAATTATATTAAAACACTAAGCCATAAAGTAATAATAAAAACATTTTAAGTAAAATAAAGTTTCTGAGTGTAAATGAAGTAAAATAAAGTAAAAAACAACACTAACTAAGAAATTCTAAATTTTGTTTCGTGAAAGTGAAGTTTAAGAAGTGTAAAGTGTCCAAAATTTATTGTTAAAATAAAAAGTAAAGTGAGGAATAGAAAAAATCCTGTAAGTGGCTATTGATTAATATTTAAGAGTTGTCAATATATTTATGTGAACCAGAACATATACAACAATTAATTAAATAAATATTAAATATTACCAAACAGAGGCCCACCCCCAAAAGCTCGCCGATTTAAATAACTTGTAAACTATAAATTCCTTATCGTAATCTTCCAAATGTGAGTAATTTTTAGTGAAAAATACAAAATAGTAAAATCATAATACTAAACTAATAACTAAATTATAATTGACTCATATATTTCATCTCTGTACTTATTTAACATCTATCAAAAGAAGTGAAAAAAACTAAACAATACACCTAAACTTAGAGTGGTGGAGCCCCCAGAATTAAAGTTACTTAATTAATAACATAGTTGTAATGTATTTACAAAACTTAATGACTAATTTAACAAAAATAATTTTCACGGTACAAAATAATAATCTTACACGTGATATAAGGAAGTAACTAGTTATTGTTTTATGCATGTCATTCACTGTTAATATAAACTTTATTGCAACATGGCTTTATTACAGTTGATTAATTAAATGATAATTTAATATTAACCACAATTAGTAGCCTTGAAATAATAATTAGTAACAACGTGTTTAATACATTTACGTACGTTTAATTAACTTTCTAAGAATCAAACAACTTTAGTAACTAACTTTAATATAAATTTGGTAATACAATGTATAAATTACAAACTAACCCAAAGTATACTAACTGTCAGTATATAGTCATGAATTTAAAGTTTAATTAAATTTAAAAATACTCTCAATTGAAATTATTATGAAATTATTATCATGAATAAAAGTATTTTTATAAAAGTGTATTTTATTCAGTGTTGCCAATCCAATGTTTTTATAGGATACCGGTATCAATAAGATATTCACACACGTCTAAATGGTAATGGAAAGTACTTACCTGATTTAATTCAGTTAGTTCGGTTTATTTATTTATTCTGTTTGTAAACAACAGTTTATAACAATTAATAACGTTGTCCGTTGATTTAATTTGATTGATTTGCGTGATAGATTACACTAGCATATAGATTGTAAACCCTCTATCAGCTGTCATGTTAGTTAAACAAATTGATAAATAGATGGCGCCTTTCATTAGGAACCATATGAACTTTCATATGAAAGTTTTTTTTAAGAAATTTGTGTAACGAAAACATTAACTTTAAGCTGTTTGTCTATTTTTCATCATTAGCGGCGAACATAAACTTTAAAATTATATTTTAATCATTAATTTTGATGAATAATTAAGTTAGATATGGCATTGCCACAAAAAAAAAATACACACATTTGAGAAATAATTTAAATATTTAGATATAAAGCTTTTATTTGTAAATAGTTTATAATTAACTTTAAAGTTGTTTTTACAATTATTGTAAGCGTGAGACTATTTATAATGGAGAGTTTGTAAAGTCTAAAAAAATTTGTTTTTTATGAAAATCTATTTTATATTTTATATTTGTTTTTTGTTTTTTTCATTTTCTTATTTAATACTAATGCAAGATAATATATATATATGTATTATATAATAATGTATTTATAAACTTTATTATTTTATTATGAGTACATACACGCTGTCAGGCTGCAAATAGAAATCAGAAGGTGGAGATAAAATAACATCATAAAACGTCTTTACACTTGACTTGTGTTTGCCCCTCTACTTGTAACCAGGCAACTAATCGCATTAGAATCTCCGCTTGCTGATAACATTATTGACGTCACTACAGACCACGTTTCTTTTATATAAAATGTGCTTTTATGGATTTAAGCTATAACAGAAATAAAACGCAACAACTTTACTAATAACACAAAAGTAATCTCGACTAAACAGTTTTTGTTACAATGTAGCCGGCATACAACAATTTGTATTTACTGTAAATCTCAGCACTGTGTAATAAATAGTACACTACTTTAGAAGCTTTGGTTAGTTGTTTCCAAAATTGTACATATTCCTTTGAGTTAAGGATAGGAAGCAAACGAATTAATTTAAAAAATTTGTTAGTCTCCATTCCGAATATTGATAATCAAATATTATATATAAGACTTAAGGTCTACAATATTCAGTTTCTTTCCATACGTTCAAAAAGACGACCGTTTTGGCTATTCGCCCATTATCAAGTTTTTCCTTCCTTTTAACTTCGTCATATTACTCATATTACACAAACATTACACATAGTTACATATAAAAACATTTAAACTACCGTATTATAAAAAAAAAAACTGCATAATATCCCAGTGCGTGCATTAATCGTCGGGACTGTGTTTTTAACCCCCGACGCAAACAGAGGGGTGTTATGTTATAAGTTTAACGTGTGTATCTGTGTGTCTGTGTATCCGTCTTTTTTCTTTCTCTTTTAAAGTTGACTTGTTCTTAGTTTGATTCTATAAAACCTGTTCAGCCGTTCGGGGGGGTTTTAAAATGTTAAATTTATTTGATCTAACTGTGTCAATACAGTGTCGTATAAAAAGTTGGATTCGACATTTAGCTTTTCGTCCAACAACATGCTAGACCTACTATCTATTTTAAAGATTTTGTCAATTTCAAACTGTTCCATCACGTTCATTCCCTTCCCTGTTGTACTTTCAGAGTATAGTCTCGTTGACTCAGTTGTTTGCGATCTGTTTGGCAGACGGAAAATGTTTCCGTAAATAATGAGGGTGAGTGTTTTTGTTTGTAAATGATTTTGTAATATGGTTTAGGGAAACCTGAGAAGAAACTTGATATTTATTTTTAAACATACGTAAAAACAGAAAATTATAGTCCTGCACATAATATTTGAATGAATTTGAACATTTGGTTTAATTAACTATTTTGAACCTAAAGAATATAAAGAAAATATTTGTTTTAATCTCAGATCCGCAAAAGGCATTTTTGGTAGGAGGTACGTTTAAAAGAAACTTAAAATTTAATCAATGGTTGAGTGAAACGTCATTTTTTAAATCTCTTAAAAGAACACATTTTAAACGTTCTTACCCTTTGACTTGCTTCATGTATCTGGAGGCATTAGTTAAGAACAAAATAGTTTAACGTGAAATAATTTGATTGTTTGCAACATCATTTTTAAAAGGCTTACTTGACGTTGTATTATAATTTAGTAAATAGCTATTTGTTACATTCGCTTGAATTTTAATGTAACTATTGAACAAACCAAAATAGATTTTACTTTCCATAATTAATAGGGTAAACTAATTTCGATATTACCAACTAAAAGCAACAATAAAATATGTAACACCAGTGATGTTTGTCTTATAATACAGTAAGCCTTTTGTTTGCTTGTAATTAATTTGTTTAAACTGTTAGTTGTGAATAATAGTTACCTGAGTATAAATTTGCTAAATTGGTAACATGTTTTTTTTTTTTACGTTCTGCTGTTTAGCACTTAAGGCTAATGAAGACGGGACCTACAGTTTTACGTGGAATCCGAACCACAGCCAACGATGTCTGTTAAGAAACCATTTAGAAAATTATTCGGGGTCAATGGGAATTGAACCCGGAACATTTCCATTGATGGTTGCCATGACGATTGATAAAGCTTTGACGCCTTAACAACCACGGCCATCGTGGCCATAAATTGGTTGCAAATAGACATGTTTTGCTTCATTGCATGAATAACTTAATATTGTGTTAAGTGTTTTGACCCAGATCCACTTTTTTATTAATAATATGTAACAAAATATGTTTGAATTAAATTATAATATAGTAAGCATTTTTTTGCGTTTTGTTTTTGTTAGATTTTATTTTATTAACTGATTATAAATTTGCTAAGATGGTTGCTATGTTAATGAATGTAAACAAACATTTGCTACTAAGCTTTTGATCCGAACAGTTGTTTTATCTGACATAAACTGGGAGTGAACCCCGAATTTTCACTATTTTCAAGGTTCAAAATAAAAACGTTTAAAATGTTTCTTAGTGTGCATGTATGACTGCATAAGAGTATACATTTAAATTTTCGCATTTATATCCTAAATAGTTGATGCTGTACGTTGATTCTATGTCAGTCAGTCATTCAGACAGGACAAACCCCCTTATATATATATATTTGAAATTGACTCCTTTGAATCATTTATTGCGTTGTTTGAAACTGCTGCATTACAAACCTCAACTCCATTAGACCCAATGGTTTTGTTGGCAAGTACAGCATACACATTCATCTCTGGCTAACCAATGGATAATAGTGTTTTGGTTAGATATTGATGTTTATACTGGCGAATGAAATTTGATACATTTAAAAGGTAATGAGCATTAAAGTCCACAATATTTTAAAAATACTTTTCTTGCTTATTATTTTTATTATTTAAATTGCAGTTTGTTTATACAAACTCCGTATATTTTCGTAAGAAATATAAAGGTCAATACTTAATAATATATGTATATTAATTCAGATAAAAATCTCTACCATATTATGTGTGCACATTTTGTTCACACACGTTTTAAATTACTTTCGTATTACACATTAAAGATTATTTTTACAAATACATTTAAAAAAGAATATGTCTTAAACTCAATTTCTATGACAGATACGGAATTCGTAGAAATTATTTTTTCAAAGAAAATAGCGTTTATAATATATTTAGCTGTTTATGAGCTAGAGGTGGTTATGTAGCGTCCTTAGTGTCCTCGCACTAGGCCAATCCCCTCCTGCTGGGGGTGACAATATAACTTTTTCATCGCCTAGGTCCTTTCCTCTACTATAATCAAAAGTCAAACAGCAACAAACTTTCAGTTCAAGGGCAACCTATTCGACCACGCAGCTGAAACGCTAACTTGAGTTGACTGACTTTAAAAAATTTAATTTATATGTTTTAGGGTTTCAAACAACTATTTGAGAAATTGTTCTACTCACGAAAGCGCTGAATAGCAATATACTGGACTACATTTATTTCTTCTACTCATCAAATATCTCAACAAAGACAAAATCTTTAAATTATACTTTAATTTTTAGATATTCATAGATCAAAGCGAGACACTAAAATGCATAGTACATTTTCAGAAACTAATCCCGCACCATATAATAAATTCTCAGGCTATAAAGCAGATTTTACGTGACTTGTTTTATTGAAGTCTTAACACAAATACTACTTTTGATGTTTTCTTACTTTGTCGTGTTTTTAGAACTTTTTGAAATCCTAAATGACATTTTTATTATTTACGTATTATCCTTTCCCTTCTCAAAACACGCAATAACATATGTAAATTTTTTTATTTCGTATGAGGGTTTTAATTTTTTTTATCAAAAAGGGGTCATACAATAGTAAGAATTTAATTTTTCCTACCTTTTTAAAACCGTATAGCATGGATTGATAAAACTTTACTGTAACCACTGGCTTGAGATTGTATGATTGTAGTGTACCAAAATTTACCGTACGTTACTTTCCTTTACTACTATTGGACATTAGGCAGACACATATTTTTATAGTTTCAGGATAATGCAAAAATAATTACGCCATGAGCTGTTTGCTCTGCTCTCAACTACAATTATTTCACTGTTCATCCTGATAGCAGTGAAAAATACTAAAACAAAAAAAAATAATAATAAAAGTTAACTTTAGCTGTAAAAAATATAATTTGTATGAAACTTTTAGCAAATTTGGATATACCATGCTAGTGATTTTCAAAATGTAGACAAATTGTAGTAATTTTTTACAAATAAGTTTATAGAATATCATTAATTTATTACAATTAATATATTTATCCAGATCCTAAGGTTAAGAAAATCACTCACTAATTCTAAGCAGTGACAAAATTCCTACAACTGGAAAACAAACGACAGAAAGTCTGGTTTATATGAAATACTGTTCTTTACCTTAGTATCTTCTCATTGATTCAGTATAACTACGGTAATATATCCTTTTCATTATTAATTTTCTAAAAGGAAGTAGAAGAAACTGAATATTGCCCGTATAAATTTAATCCAAAGTTTGTTTTAATTAAATTCTCCTTTCTTTGTCCTGTTTTTAGAGAGAACAACAACAAAGGGTAGACTATACGTGTTTAATGTTTTCGTTAGTTTTTATTAGATTAAGAACCTAGTTTGTTTTAAGAAATAATTAAAATTCAGGTTTTATTAAAACTGTTCCTTTGTGAAAATTCTAGCTCAAAATAGTTAAATACGAAGACCTACCATTAGGATTTCTGTTATGGTTATTACAGTAAATCTAGGAATATATTTTAAATAATGTCTACCTTTCTAATACCACACTCAGACATAAAATGTATTATTTTATGATTGGTTAAAATTAATTGATTTAGATCTACTCTGTTATTGTTATGACATACAAGAATAATCACGCCTCGTAATGAATGTGCATCTGAATGATTCCCAATTTAATTTTACTATAATAACTTATCCATAAATAGTTTTTGAAACTATCATGCAAACCGTATTTTGAAGAATGAATTCTGAAATAAAAACGAAAATCTTCTACCACATAGAAAAATAAAATCCACAAAATATGTATACTTTAACGTACATTTTATTAAAACCTGTGTGATAGTTCTGTTGAAAAATTAGTAAAGGGGGGGTGTAGTGATACATTCAAACTAAGTGTGTTTTAATCAACATATTTGCAGTTAAATATATTCAAGATAGAAACAGTAAAAGCATAAAGCGATTGATTGAATTAATCACGCTGAATTATTTTATATAACTTAATTAGCCCAGGCAAATTAGACTTTTGCTTCTTGAAAAATATGCCAAAGCTGTAAATGATGTTAATCCACTTTGGGCATCCCTGATGAGTAATATCAGTTTGCGACAGTTTCTGAGCATGGCCTAACGTTTAGAAGCCGAAAAACCACGATATTTTTTTATTTTTTTTTTCAGTTTTTCGCTTATAACTTGGAAACGGCTTATCGAACATAAACAGTCCGCCTTTAATTCATTAAAGAGGACAAAATTACGCATCTAATAAGCTTCTTAAACGTCTCATTAGGTTCAGTAGTTTAGCGACAATCAATCATCAAAGCAATTTTTAAAACTTAGCTGAAAAGTGGGTTGAACTCATGCTCAAACGAGTGTAATTCAAAAAACGGCTACTAAAAAAGAAACATGTAAAATAATGAATGCTGTAGAACATCAAATTCTGCGTAGAGGGAGCTCCTGATTTTTTTTAAATTAGCTCTTTCCTTCGCACAGATACAAGAAAAAGTAGTCGTGGAGCAAAATTTCCGACAAGAGCTATTGTTCAAGTGTAACGACTTTCGAACCCCAAATTATCAATAAGCAAAAGTCTAAACTGATAAACCTAGGTGAAGCATTAGTTTTGTAAAGGGTAAAGCTGATTTACCGACTTTGTAACTGTTAATTCTTAATTCTGTTTGTTCTTTGATATACAATTTTCGTTTGTTGGGAGGATCTTTCCACGGTTTTGAAAATTGTGATAATCGTAAGCATACCTTATAGAACCAAATATTTTGTAGTATTTTACAGAAGACATTTGTAACTTTTTAAAGATCACTTCGTGAAACTGGTATGACCATTAAGTCAGTGTATATCAATTATATTATAGCTCTGATGATAATTATTATTGCTTTTTACCGTAAAACGGTGGGTACGTATACTGGTCTGTAAAAAAAAAACCTTTTAACACGAAGTAATAAATCCATACTTGTCTTCGATATCAATAAGGCTGGTATAGGAGACAAAAGTTTCTGTTTCAGTTTCTTATATACAGTAATTGAAGAATAAATCACTCGACTTTCGGTTGACATGATACGAGAACTTATTTTATATGAAATTTAAGAAAATTAAGTTCTGATAAAATCTACTGATATCTTATTAAAATCCTGTAAATTAAAAATCTTAACGATGGAGGTAATTATTAAATTATTAACAAAGTTTTAAACATGAAATAATTAACTAATTTCCGGAAAAAAATCTCTTTCCTGCTTGTTGCAAGTAAAGCCAGAACAGTCAATGTACTAGCTAAACTAAGATTGCATATTATTATTAATCTGCGTCCGTTATAACGAAAATTGCGATTGGGGTCAATATACAATCTTAAATTTTATAAAACATTAAATAATTAGTTAATTTTGCTACTATTAAGGACAGAAAGTAAACTTATGAAACATAAATCTAAAATAATCAACTGCAGGCAAATAATGAGTGTCAAATAGGCTCAAGTGAAACTGTATAAAATTATTCAATAATTTAGTTACAAGTTAATGTGGAGTGAGTGACAAATAGGCTCAAGTGAAACTGTATAAAATTATTCAATAATTTTGTTACAAGTTAATGTAGAGTTAGTGTCAAATAGGCTCAAGTGAAACTGTATAAAATTATTCAATAATTTAGTTACAAGTTAATGTAGAGTGTAGAGTGAGTGACAAATAGGCTCAAGTAAAAATGTAGAAAAGTATTCAATAATTTAGTTAAAATTTAATGTAGAGTGAGTGTCAAATACGTTCCAGTGAAACTGTAAAAAAGTATTCAATAATTCAGTTACAAGTTAATTCATAGTAAGTAACAAATAGGTTCAAGTGAAACTGTAGAAGATATTCAATAATGTAGTAACAAGTAAGTGACAAATAGGTTCAAGTGAAACTTTAGAAAAGTATTCAATATTTTAGTACCAAGTTAATGTATAGTAAGTGACAAATAGGTTCAAGTGAAACTGTAGGAGGTATTCAATTATGTAGTAACAAGTTAATGTATAGTAAGTGATAAATAGGTTCAAGTGAAACTTTAGAAAAGTATTCAATATTTTAGTAACAAGTTATTGTATAGTAAGTGACAAATACGTTCAAGTGAAACTGTAGAAAAGTATTCAATAATTTATTTACAAGTTAATGTAGAGTGAGTGAAAAACTTCAAATGAAATTAATTGTAGCACATGATGTAGAATATATTTTATTGTAAGGAATCTCATTGACTATTTAATTGCCTAATGCACTATGAAAGACATTTTTCTTAAAGTTTTCATATCTCAGTTATAGAAAAGTTAAAAGTTAATTTATATAAACCCTATGATTTGGTAAATGTTTAAAACATAAGATAATAGATGCGTCTTACAATTCTGAACTTGATCGATTATGTTAATTTTAAGCTATGATTTTGTAAAAATTACAACAAAACTTTGGATTAACGGGAACAAAACCTTTTCGTACTTATGTTTGTATACCCTTTTTTATTATTAGACTATATTATTATTATTGTAATAATAATATAATAGTAAACTTATAAATTTAAGGTTCTAAGAAGTATTGACTTCAGAATTATGTGGTCTTTCATCGGTCTGATCTATCAATTAATAAAGTGCCATTAGCAGAAACAGGAAGTAATCTAATTATCTCTGAAGTTAGAAATTAAATTACAAACAATTTGGACTCCAGTTTGTTGTTTCAACAGGTTTCTATTTAACTTTGTGTGAAGCGAGAAATTATGCTTTATGTAACACATGCCAAAAAGTATGTTAAGAGTCAAATAGCCAGGTATCAAGCTAACAAACATTCTAAACAAGCAAATTGATAAATTCTATGTTAGTATTTTAAATTTTTTTGCCATTTCTGAGTTCCATTAAAGTAATATGTCTGTCTGAATTTATTCATCAACAAACACTTTTAAAATGAGAACGTAACAATCGTTGTTCGTGAAGTTTTTCGACTCACAACTAAGTGATGTTTTAATTGGCTGCATTTTATAGTAAGTAGCCTAATATTTTTCAGAACGTAGACTTTGATTTAGTTACTAGTAAAATTATTATTATTAGTGGGAGCACAGTAAGAAATAAGGTAAGGCAGTGAGTTATTGAAGGAAGTGGTTAAATTAAGGCAGAAAAAGAATAATGTTTTCCCACAATGCCTAAACTCTCACAGATGAGATCAGGAATTATTACAGATAGATTGATGGAAAGCTATTTGTAACTTCGCTCGCGCCCATTCTTCAACCCGGATTACAGGTTTACCTTTCTTGTAAAATTTATTCAATTTAATTTGAAACTTTGCTATGCCATTAATGCATGTATTTACTTTATAATAATTCAAAACATATTTCTGCCCTATATCTTAATAGCTTTTCTCTATTATTATTAATTAACTCGTTTGCATATTGCATGACAAATTAAAAATTTACTGATATGTATAAAATAATTGTATTCCAAACTTTTTTTAAAATTTATTTTCTTAAAGTTTTAACAAATTTGTATGAATATATAAGTAATTTAAATACCGTGTTATTTAAATAAAAACCAATCTTATAACTTTTATAAAATAATATCAAGCATTAACGTGAGAGAAAACAGTATGCTAATAAAGAGCAAAAATAACACCAGGATAACAACAAATTCGAAAGTCCTTTTAAAAACGTATGTTATATAAAACTTCTTCTACTTTTGGTCCAATCTTATTAACAGCCATAACTTAAACATATTCTGTACAAGTTTTAAATAATTTGGTGACTCTCTTTGGCTCATTGATGAAAATATTAAACTATGACTAGCCATAGTAATTACAGTATATACCCATCAATTGAAAGACTATTCTCTAAAATATTTGTGATAGTATAAATAACACGGAGCAACAATCATAGTGCAGTAAAATTTTTAAAAATATACTTTGGTTATTAAAAACTAGCCTAAAAATTCATTGGTTGCAAGTTGCAGAATAGAAAATTTTTTTATTAATCAGTTCCCATTTAGCAGCAATTTGATTTAATGTATTTTCAATTTTTGTATAACTTTTTTTAACATTGTTTGTTTGTTTGAAGTGATGAAAAAGCTTCAAAGGTTATCGTGCCTAGGAATTTGTGGGGCCATTCACTCCTGCCCACATCAACTATGGAGGCACGTCTCTACTAGTACCTGCCTCTTCGCATGCAGGGAATTGCGTTGCGGCCTACATTGGTGCTGATCGAGACTCATAATTATTACAAACCAGGGGATCTAATTATACTGTAAGGGTTTCAGGGGCTCAAAGTAGACTTATGGTGTTGGTGCGATGAGAAGGACACTAATCTTGGGGGAAAAAAATTAGTTAAAATATCAGCAAATTTATATCAGCTTCCTGAACCCCTGCGATTTTTTTACTACATTCGTCAAAAAAAAAAAAAAAAAAACTAGCTTGTACTACGCACTGAAAACACATTGCTAAGATACAAAAACATGATTTCGCTGTCACTCGATGAGTATATTTACTTTTTACCCCACACATACTAACTGTAACTATTGAGACGTTCGGTGCTTGATAGAAGATTGATTACAATGTGTTTGTAACTAGATAGACTGTTACTTCGCTAAGATAAAACTAACCATAATAGTTAAATAACATCGATCAGTATCTGGTGTAATCGTTACAGATTAGAAATGTAACCCCTGCTGAAGAGGTGCATAGCATAAAATTATTACAACTTCAAAAATGTATAATATCAAAATTATAAATTTTCTACACACATTTTGATTTATTTAATTCCATCTGTGTATTTAATTAATTCAAGATATTGATTGCTATACAACCCTCATAATACAATATTTATTTGAAATATTACGACTATGAATGTATTTTTTTTTTAAAACTAAATACGTACAATAGTGTTATACGCCTAGTAGTTGAGCTTACATTAATAGTAGACCTAATAGAATTTTTTTTAGAAACTGGAGTTTATTTGGACAAATATTAGTGCAATTTTTAAACTCGAGTCCTAACAAAATCTATATGATAATTTCGCTAATAGAATAGCTGTTACGTTTATTTACTGTACATAGAATCGGATACGACGCTTGATTTAAATGTCCGCTACTCTTTTATGAATAACCTATGTTAAGAAATAGTTTAAAACACAAAGGCACAGGCGCAAATAAATCGATACACGAATACAATTGTAATTTATAAATTACCGTTGATAAGTAAATTTAAAAACTGAGCCCGTAAAATAAACCCCTCCATAATAATTTCGACTAACTTTATGAATTACATGCATTGACACAAATTAATATTTTCTACATTACCACAAATGTCCGCGAAAAAATGACACCAGGATACAGTTAGCGCTATTTTGATAAATTAAAGCTGTTAAAATGTACTTTTAAACACAACCTGAATAGCCATAAAAGGAAACGACACCAGGATACAATTTGCTCAATTTTTTAAAATAAATTACAGCTGTTAAAACGAACGTTTACAACTCAACGTTAATATCCGTAAAATAAATCGCCACAATAGGGTACAAATTATGTTATTTTAATAAATTAAAGCTTATAAAACGTACGTTTAAAAACAAATTATTTGTTACTGCTTACTTGTCTTATAATAAGGAACGGGGAAAGTACACACATGAACAGAGTATACAAAGTGGCTAGAATTTTATAAAAATCACTAACAAATAACTTAAACTAAAAATATGGCTTTGTGCTTGTTTATTCTTATTTACATGACTTGTTTATGACAAATTCATTGACCATATTCATGTGAATACACGGTGGTTTTCCAGGCAGAAGAGTAGTCTTGTATAGC
>JAGFPH010002361.1:143867-194004 GCA_018207615.1 Philaenus spumarius | reverse complement strand
AGTTATAGTTGTAACTTACTACAAGGCTTTAGGTTCCCGATTCGGACCAGTGTAGAGATGGAATAACAATAAGTTGATTTACAGGAGACGAAATAAAACAAGAAAAAGGAAAGTGTGTTTCTGTTTTTCACACAAATATTAACAACTCTTTAAAAGTAACACAAAACTTTTCTTGATGTATTTTCTCAACCGAATCGTCTTTTAGGATATTGACGAAGTGCGTGAAAACCCAGAGAGTGTTCACTTTTTGTACTTAAAACTTGTTCCAAAGTCTTGTAAAAGTAATTGAAAAGTTTTGACGAATCCATGAAAATAAATAAAATGACTTCTTTTAAGTTGATTTCGATTTCCGTTTCGTAAACTTGTGCTTGCTTTTAGGTCTTGATTAGAAGCGCAACTATATTTCTTGTTATATTTCACTCAATTTATAATTAAATTCTTTTTTAAGAACGTTAACAGCAATAATAGGTAAGTTTATTCTAAACTTAATTAGTTTTAAAGCACTTTGTTTTATAGACGTTTATAATTTGTTTCAATATTTTAAAGACACAAAAAAGATACAGAGAGGGACAGAGTGGAAGAAATAAAATTAACAAACGAATTAATTCCTATAAAGTCCTCTTTTTCTTCTAACCCATTACAAAAAGGTACATAAATTTATTAAAATTTAAAATTTTACTTAGATTTACAATATTGTAGTAAAACACAAACCAATATACAAACTCTAATAATAATAACATATTAAAAAGAAAAACAAATTTTAAAATTCTCTCAACTAATATTTGCAATCAACAAATCACTTAATTTACAAAACTAGTATTTCTGTGAACAGTATACCTCACGAAAAAAAATTAAAATCTGATCTTTATTGCAGATTTTTAAGAAAAAGATTTTTTGCCTAGTAGGAATGATTCTCGAAACATTAACTTAATATTAGGGAGATATCAAACTGGATAGAGGTATAATTTCCTCGTTTCAATCCAATAATGTACAAGATCTGTTAAATCAATTCTCTAAATTGTTCTGCATCCGTTTATTTCAACCACAACGCTATGTTGCTGAATAAGAATGTGTCTTTTCATAAACCTCTTTCGCCTCAGTTTACATTGTCCTCTTATAATATCGATGACATCAGGAATATGGAGGGATTCGATGAGATTTGAAATAAATGATAAATAAATAAATAAATACAGGTTTGAAATAAAATTCACAAATAAACACTGAAAAAATTATACAATTAATTAATACATTTGTTTTATTTCAGATTTTTCTTCTTAAGCATCTTTGCAACTGTGTACAAAAATTACAAACAAATTAAAGTTATGGAATACGTCGTTCGTTTTAAATACCTTCAACGAATATTCATGTACAATTTGAAGAAAATCTAAACACGAATTTTTCCTTTACTGAAAAATCATTTTTTTTGGAGAACGAAATGCCGAACGGTCGATATAAAATTGGTAATAGGACTACTACGTTCAAGTACGATTTAAAACTTTTCCACTTTAGCTTATACATATTGTAAAGCTTCCACTTTAGCTTGTAAAGGTATATAAAATAAGAGATTTCGTACCCATTATTTATTTCTTCCTTATGTTTATAATATTGATTAAATTAAACTACATTTTTAAACACACCTTAGCTGAATTTTATTTAGTTCATAGTATTAGTTTTGAATTTGTTTCTTTCTTTTGACTAAGAACTTTTATAATAAGTTAAAATTAATTATTGTATAATATTTATGTTGAAAGAATTGTGTATGCTTTATTACAATTGTTGTCGTTTTACTTCACAAGTTTTTTTTAACCATTTATTTGTAGAAGCACAGAAAGCAAAATTTAGATCCTATTCGATTATGATACATACTAATATTTATAACATTTGGAAAAGTAAAACAAAGTTTATTGATTTCATGGGATCGAACCCAAAGTTCCTAGAACTGAAGCTACGGATACTAACCATGCCACGGTGAAAATAGAACAATCTGCGTTATAAATGTTGTTATATACTCATTTACTAGGTGTATAATAATATTAAAAATGTTTCATTTTATAAAGATCCCTACACATACGTCGTTTTTCATGACTTCAATGAACATTTATTTTAAATTTTAAGAAAATCAAACGTGTTTTGTCGCTTCCGCGTAACAAAAAATCAGACGAAATGTCAAACAGTCTTGAAACTGGCCCTCGCTTACGCTTGGTCAATAATTAATCGAATTGAAACAGTTATAACTTGAGGTTGGAAAAGAACATACATTATATCTTCCTTGATTCACTTAGAAACAAAGTGAAGTTAAAAACGCACAAACTTAATTAAATCTAAAAGTCATATACATTAAATAAATAATTCAAACTTCACCTGATTGTAAAAATATTAAACACAACATTAAGCAGGAAGTACACATGTACACTCTTAACTTAATTAACAGCGATAGAGAATAAGCTACACGTTGTATACGTCAAGTATTTACAAACAATATTAACTTAATAAACTCACAAAATAAATGTTCCTCTTGTCACAGGATACACTTGTACCATGCAAATATGAAGTAAAATGTTATTCAAACATCAACTAATTGAATTAAACTTGGTTTGTTTTTCTGAAAAAATACATTCTGGCTAAAACAATGTTATTATTATTTTGTATGTACTGTATCGAGTTATCCAGGTTGGTGTCCGTGGAAGCATAGTCATAAAACCTTAAAGTATTGAATCTGTTCAGTTTAGTCTATTTTAATTTCACTTCTTTAGCATCTTTACATTACAGAGTCTGTTGTTAGATATATTAACAGTGCAGAACAAACATTTTACTAGCTAATTTCCAAAGGAATGTTGAGCTATTGCATTGAGTCTTATGGTGAGACCTAAGGTCGGGAGTGAACAATGAGCACCGATCAGGTCCGCAGGATACAGACTAAATGTCTAGAATCAGGACCACGTTATCGCTTGGTCAATAATGATAACAATTACAAAATCAAATCGATAATTAAAAAAGAGAGAAAAATTAAATTAAAATTCATTTAAAAATATAATACATTTACTTCCACACTTTCATACACATCTGATAGCAATCAATTCACCTCGACACAAGGCAGTTTCGTCGATTTTGTTCTTTACGAAAACTGGACTCGGCCGCTAACCAATCTCCCGGAATTCCATATGCGGCAAGTGAATTCAGTAAACGGCTTGCTAAACATTACGGTTTGGTGTAGTGGTATAGTGGGCACAATAGATCCTCTTATTGTACACTTTGCACTTATATCAGATGAATATACAAAACATTTTGCCAGGTAAGCCGGCACTCCAGTTTGTTGGACAGAATGTAGTATAAAGAACACAAATCATTGAGTATTCAAACATCAAGAGTGTTTTAGTAAGGAGTAATGCGGACATCATGTTTTAAACCAAATATAAAACGTGTGCCATAATTCTGGGCGAGCTCTAATTTGTTAGCCAGCACTACTGGTATGTAATTGATTACAGTATCAGTTAGTAAAGTAAGGAAATATCAAAGATTTGACTAAGAGCATTTTGATTTAAGAGAGAGAGAGAGGAGGGGAGAGTGGCAGATAAGAATAAACAGTTAATTGCTATACAAACAATGATAACTATTTACCCGAAGTATTTTAAATGGTAACATTTAATTTTAAACGACTTTGCATTATTTGAATATTTCTCTTTAAATCAAAGGATGAATTTTTATAAAGATGTAAACATTTTTAAAGCTAAGTTGGCAAGTAATATTAAACTCAAAATCAAAATAATAGATTAAATAGGCCACAGGAGTACATCCATTAACCAACACCGAAAACTATTCACCAGCTGTCGTACTTAAAATTACTGTACACATTTGCTTTTAAATTATTTGAATACTTCGATACTATCCCCTCAACACCTTGCGGATCATATAACAAAAGTATTCGATGTTTACTAATCGATGCATCGAATTACCCCGATGTACAAGTTGCGATGTATATCAGCAATACAAAATAGTTTTAAGACAATTGAACTAGAAGAATTGAACACTGTGGACGAAATAATGATTACTTTTAAGGGTCGCAGTAGCATTAAACAATTTATTAGCAATAAACCTCATAAATGGGGAATAAAAGTTTTCGCACGTGCAAGTGTAAGTGGTATTGTTCATGATTTTGAAGTGTACGTTGGGAAAGAAACGGTTCGTCAATCATCTTCCCTCGGAATAAGAGGAGATGTTGTAATGAGGCTGGTAAATCACCTACCAAAACACAAAAATTATAAACTATTTACTGATAATTGGTTTACATCGTTTGCTTTGATACAGTCACTGAAAGAAATGGGCATACTTTCTGTAGGTACTGTTCGTATGAACAGAGTTCCTGCTTGCAATTTAGCCACAGACAAAGAGATGAAAAAGGAAGGTCGTGGGGTTGATGATTATCGAACTGAGACCAGCAATAATATCATTGCACTGAAATGGTTTGATAACAAAGCTGTACATCTGATCTCATCTTATGTTGGTAAAGAACCAGCTGATAAAGTTAAAAGGTATTCTCAAGCAGATAAATCTTTCATTGACATTAACCGCCTCCGTATTGTAAAAGAATACAATTCTTTTATGGGAGGTGTAGATCTTAATGACAAGCTTGTCTCACTGTACCGTACAAATATTGGTGTACGGAGATTTTATCTAAGAATATTCTACCATTTAATTGATGTTAGCATTGTAAATTGCTGGCTGTTGTACCGTCGGCATTGTGCCCAAAGGAATAAAAAATTTTTTATGAAATTATCGGAGTTTCGCTCAGAAATTGCGCACAGTTTGCTAAAAGCTGGAAAAACTGTCATAAGAAAACGAGAGATTTCTTCAAAAAAACGCAAAACACTAACTCAAAGTCCAACTGATGACTGGCCACATTGGCCATTGGCCAGTGCCTGTCGAAAACAGACAACGATGCAAGCTATATATCAAAGTATATTCAAATATTATGTGCATAAAATGTGAAAAAGTGCATTGCTTGAAACAACCCAAGAACTGTTTTATTGACTATCATTTAAAAAAATGAATTTTGTTTTGTATTATATGAAAAACAAATTTAAATTGTCAATAATGTTTTCATAAACACTGGTTTTAGATTTTATCGCTTATATTTTCATTCATTTTTTATACTTTTCAATTAGATACTTTTTAATCATTATAAACCCAAAAATATAAACTTGCATTTAATCAATGTTTATCGGTATTGTTTTCCTACATCAAAATGATAATTTTTTGCATCACAGTGGAGTTTTCAGAATATTGCATTTACGTCATGCAGTCATTGTTTACGTTCCCTAACATCCCAATGACACAAAAACGTATCATGATAATTTTGGAAAAAACAAAATATGCAAAATATAATTTGTGACATTTCTAGACTAATATGACCATTTTAAAGTAAAATAACTGTGCAAAAATATATTTTTTTATGACACTGGATAATTTGGACTGGAAAGGGTTAATTGGACGTCCTTACCACGAGTAAGGTGAATGGTAGTGCTGTCTTGTTGACAAGCTAATAGCTGCTACTACATCTAACGGCAGAAACTTGAATTGAAAGCACCAGAAGAGTGTGTGTAAGAGAGAAATATTTGAGTATTTGAAGTAAATTAAGAAAAAAGGACATCAATTATTGTCTCTTAATTCTTAATCCTAATTGAAAAAAGGCGTGTTAGTGTCAGTGACTGTAAAATAAAATAGAAGAAATATATTGTTGGTTTGGTTATACTGCTTACCTTGGATAAAACCGTTGGAAATAAAAACCTCTCTTAAAGAGTGCATAGAACTTTGAGAAAACGTCTAGAAAATAAAGTAGTATATTTCAGAAAACAAAATATAACCAAGAACTTTGCATAGTGCAATAAACGATTTTGCTGCCTTAAAAAAGTCATAGGTACATAGTAATAAAAAAAAGAATAGTATATAATATTATCTCATCAAATTACATCACAGCTAATTAATACTATTACATTTTAACATCTACTTGATCTAAGTTGTTCTTATAAATGTTTGAGTAACAGCTTTTTGACGTGTACACACATTAGTGCAAAAATGAAATGAAAATTTGTTTTACCCTTTTTCATGCATTATTGAAACAGCGAAAAATTACAAACTTAAAATTATACGCTTAGTAATGAAATAAACAATTATTTACAGTACAAAATATAACACACATAAAATATAAATTTATCAGACCATAAAAAAAAATCATAATTATAACATAAAAATACTTCCTGCTGTATTACAAGAAAATAGGAAAGTGTCCAATTCATCCCGAGGTTAAAATTTGTTTGGGATGAAATATTACACACAATTCTACAAATAAATAGTGCGATGGGAGAGAGAAACTACGTGCATGGAAAGTAAAACTTACACCCACAAAATACATTAAAAAAACTTAGAGTTGGATTCGATGGCAAACTAATTTAAATCAACATAACAACTTAATAATTAATTCTTAAAAAACTTTATAACACTAGTAACACAATAATAAAACCATAAACACAAAACAAATCTATATAGGCTAAATAAAATTGAAGTGTCTGTCTGTGATTTCAAAATATAAGCTTTTTTCTAAGATCATACGGTTATTCACACGTTACAAAAACCTAACTACACATTTATAAATTTGATGTCTGTCTGTCTGTTTGTTCGGCCGCTTTAATCTCCGGAATGGCTGAACTGATTTTGACGAAACTTTCATTAACATGTAGAGTACTTTTCAGAAAATATTTTAGGCAACTTTTTACACGAATAAGTCAGTTACACAGTTGTATTAAGTTGAATTATTTTTTCAAAACAAATTTAATAGCATTGTGTATTGTTTATTATATATTTCATTGCATTGTTATTAGCATTTTCTCCACGTTTTTAAATTATTTTATTGAACAAAATTAAAATAAGTTATAATTTGTTGGTAAATTAAATGTATTTAGATTTGTCATAAAAATGTAACCGTATTGTGTAAGATACTTTATAATAAAATATACTATTATGTAAGTGATTTACAATGTAATATAAATATGTATTGTATTACATAATATTTCAATGCAAGTACAGTATATAATATAAATAAAATTGAAGTGTCTGTCTGTAATATCAAAATAATTATACTTCTTTCTAAGCTCATTTGGTTATACACACATTTCCAAAACCTAAAACACATGCATTTTTTAATGTTTTGTCCGTCTGTGTATCTGTATTATTGTCTGTCTGTTTGTTTGTTAGGGCTAATCTCCAGAATGGCTGAACACATTTTGACGAAACTTTCATTTGCATGTAGAGGACGTTTAGAGATTAATCTAGGTAACATTTTACTGTGGAAATATTTAGGGTTGATATTTAAAAAAATTTAAAACCTAAAAATTAGGGGCTTCTTGAACGGACGTGACACACTGTCATTGTAAAAAAAACAACAGATTTGGATCAAAAACTTAACACTTTGACAAGATCATATATGTTTTATTTTACTGTATAACCGTACTGGTTTAACCAATAAATATGTATCAAAACAGTGAGCAATAATGTGAAATGTATTCATGGACGTTAAGTACACCTCAAAACCTGATTTGTAATTTTTATGTTCGTTCAGGAGTTATGAGTAACAAACTGGTGGAAAACGGGATTTTTAGAATTTATTGGTGTATAGCTAATAATTTTTACGTATGCTTAAAAGTGATACAAAGATCGATTTGGGCCAAACTCACTGTGCCTTTTTAGGCCATGGAACTCGGATCTAAAATAGTTGTTTTATTGGGTTTAATGGTAAGGCAAAATATTTAGTCTACACTTTTATTTAATCATATCTGAGAGCGAAGCCGCAGGTACCGGTTAGTAATAATAATAACAAATAACGCTGCATTAATTTAATTGCTTCATAAAACACCTCTTTTGGAAATTAAAATTACAAAAAAAAAAAAAAAAAAAAAAAATGTAACAAAATTCTACATAATAATCTATATAATATATAAAAATGTCATGGCACAGTGTTTGTTATCGAACTCCTCCGAAACGGCTTCATCGATTTTTATGAAATTTTTTGTGTATATTTGGTAGGTCTGAGAATAGGTCGTAGGCTATTTCTTATATCCCTAGGTGATAAGGGTTGTTAGTAACATCCTCTAAAACAATAAATATTCATTTTTGTACCTTCCTTAAAGCTAGAGAGCTGAAATTTGGTTCACTTGTGTCTTACAAGATACATATAAAATATAATCAAGTTTTATAATTTTGTGACATTCTGCTAAGGGGGGAAAATGTAGTAACAACCCCTAAAACTATTAATTGAATGCCCCCTAGGAACATGAAATTATTTCTTACGAAATACATATAAAAATAACCTAGTTTTACATTTTGTTACGTGGTGCTAAAGGGGAGAAAATGTGTCAGCAACCACTAAAACCAATAAAGATTAATTGGTTTTCTTTCCTTAAAACTGGAGAGCTGAAACTTGGAACTCATTAATTAATTTTAAGAAAATATTTAAAGACGTAGCTGATCAAAACTATCCCGATCTATGGATTCGCATAAAGCCGTATCTGGGTGATCTGCGATATCCAGCTAAGACTGTGATTTACCAGTCTGTAGATTTAGCAGTTGATAAAGAAGACGTTAGTGAACAATAAATACCAAAATAATTGAAAATATTATGTAATAATTCACTTTCGTGCAATAAAAGATGAGAGAAAAATATTACAAATTATGTAACATAGTGATGCAAAACAAATTGCCAGTAGCGAAGCACGGGTTTCAGCTAGTAATTTTAAAAAACAAAAAGCAAAATATCCCTTGTCACATTGTAGGGATAAATGTACAAAACTTTTTAAGTAAATTTTGACAAAATGATTCCGACAAAATGTATTTTTCTCTATAGAAACTACTTATAGTCTATAAGTTTTGCGTAACTTTTAAAGAGTTTTTAATGTTGTGAAAGACTCTTTCCTTGTTTCTATGTAATTTCCTGTCATTCAACTTTTTTATTACATCTCCACCTCATCCGGATTCAAATTGCGGACTTACAAACTATCAGCTATAAATAAATAATAAAAATAATAAAGAATTTATTTTCTGCACATAATAAAGATAATAATAGCACTAACGTAATGCACAACCATACATACATGAAACTAAAATTACATCTCGATAATAACAAGATTTTTTAATTATAACATTATTATTTACAAAGAAATTAGGTTATGTATACATTTTGCTTTCTTCTACACTTTATTTGCAAGCTTCAAAAACTTAAGGAAATTAGGTATCGTTGTTGGCAAAGTCAGTTTTTCGGTATAGCAGCCTGAGTAAAAGCTTTTAAAGAAACTGCCAAATAAATAGAATTACAAAATACAAGTGATAATTTAAAGCCATTGAGGCTATGACTGTTATTAGCGAATTGCCATAGGAAATATGAGCTTTTGCAGTGACTCTAATTGTGAGACCTATCGTCGGGAGTGGTCAATGAGCACCGATCAAGGCCCTCAGAACACGTTTTTAGTTGTCATTAAAAAAGTTATATATATCGTATTTCTAGACCTATTTGAAAATAATCACTTACACATTATAGAATTTGGCTGTATTCCTGAAGGTTTATTTAGTTGTTGAATTCTATTTAAAAATATGTATAACTAAAACCCAGAAAAATGTTATTTAACTATTTTTACTTACATATAGTTATTTCTTAATTTTGTTCCAATTGATCTAAAAAGCCACTCTATTATTATGACTACCTTATTTGCAATCCTTTCCTAAGCAATTAAATGAATGCACATAAAATATATTAAGTAAGTGAGTGTTTGCCCATCTGTGCATAGTAAGCACTTATTTTAAAATCTGCAATAAGTGCAACCACATCGCAATGTTTAGTATTTAACTTAACCTAAATATTTTGTATGAACCATAATTGTTTGAATTTTTTAAATATTAAGGATCGTACGTTAATAATCCTAAAACATTCGAATGACCTTCCACTTAGATGTTTCTAAATTTGATAAACAACGGTAAAAACTAACATAAAACACTTTACTATTTATACATTACAGTATAAATATTTACCTAAATTTTACCACCACTGTGTTTGCATAAAACATTTAATCCCCTAAGTAAAGCTACAACCCAAACTACTTCAAGTTGAAGAATTTAAGTGCTTTTCTGAAATTGGGATAGAAACCACATATCTCAATTATCTACAATAAATTAATGTGCTCTTGTAAAATAGTGCGAAATGTATTGCAGACATAAGTGGTGTCATATTTAACGCTGCGGTATATGATGCCGATAAGTAGTGAGCTCCCGTGACGTGCATACTAGTTTGATACACATGAGACAAAATATTAAGTTTAATGTGTTGTAGAAATAATGTAGGCTGTATGACTTGAATTATTTTTGGAAAATGTACATTTTTACAGTTAATTTTTCTTTACTTCGTTCTTTAGAAGACATTACTTACTTATACCTTCAATTAACAAACTATATCCAACTGGGTATATGTTGTTAAGGATTTTCACATGTTAAATTTAAAGAACTTACGAAACATTTTACTCAAAGATCTGGAATAAAGTTTGTAAACCAAAAGATCATACATTTTAATCATATACCTTCGTAAATCATCGATTCTAAACCAAAATATTTTAAATACAGTCATTTAGGCAAAAATATATTGTTCACTTTAAAATTAACTAAAGTTTTCATCGACACTAGGCCTATATTTGCAAATTAACAGAAGCGCAAACGTTTCTGGTTCACCACTGCGGTGTCTAGTAGATAGTGCGTCTTCCGTTTCGGATGTGCCGACGATCTTCTTGTGAACGTACAGGCGTTGTTAGGATGGATGTGGAAGGGGTCTTCAAAATCTGTTAACGAATGTTTTTTACTTCAAGACATTTATTGAGCGAAAACAAATATCCTCTGCTAGTTCTACTAAAATTTAAAACTACGAAGGCGAAGGCAAGACTAGATTCCCGCAATTTGTGAGTCTTTACGGTAGGTAGCATTTGCTTTACTTTAAACCATGATATCAGCATGCATCTCTGCCTAATCGGTTCTATTACTTTACCTTACGTTATTATTAATTATTACAGGGTGGAGGGTACCTGCCCCATTATTAAAATGTCAACAATTAAGACCAATAGCCCAAGATAGTGATAGTTTAAATAAAAGTACCAAGTGACCGAGTATATGACGCGTTTAACTTTTTATATATTTTACGTACTGAAACATGCTTACGAAATGTGTAACATTATTTTGTGCAAGATGTATTATGAGAGCCCCTCATCTTCGCTAACAACTGTGAGATGCAACTTACAGGGGAATTTCGTAAAACATTGACTTTGGGAAACGACAAATTGACTTGAGTAGCTATAGTAGAAACAATTTTAACATTGTGTTTGGAAATAGGCAAATAAGTATATTTTAATATCCTTCACCTTACTGGAGAGCTTTTTAATAATAATATACTAGTAAGCCCCGTGAAAAATCGGATTAATTAGATACACAATCGAAATACACCATAAAAATAATTCGACCACGCAGCTGGACCGCTGACGTGAATTGAGCAAATTTCCAAAATTAAGTTTATATGCCTATGTTTTAGGGTTTCAACCAACAATTTGTGTAATAGGTCTACTCACAAAGGCGTTGAACAGCTGTCTGTGTGTACGCAATATATTAGTAGAATTTGTTTGCGTCTAGTGGCCTCGGAAGTTTGCACCACTTAGCTTCGAACCGGGTACTTTTATGGTATTTTACGTTTTGGCCGATTTTGGGGGAACCAAGCGAGCTATAAGGTCGCGTAAAAAATCAGAATGTGCAGAATAACATCTTACATTTATATTTTTAGAAAAAACTGTAAAAAAGTTTCATTCTCGTAGTAAAAATCTAAAAAAATAGTTACTTCCGGTCAAAAAACGTACTTCCGGTTGTTGGAGTTTTTTTGGCTAACGAACTCGTCTGAGCTACGTAGACAACCAACACGTGTACAAAATTTGGACCAAATCGGACTTAGAATGCGGCCGCTAGAGTGCGAACACATATATACATACATATATATATATATATATATGAATTTTAATGACACCCCAAAACGTGTTCTGGGGACCATGATCGGTGCTCATTTGCTACTCCCGACCTTGGGTCTCACCATAATTAAGGGCCACTGCAATAGCTCATTTTTCCTATTGAAATTCGCTAAAAACAAACTATTTAAAAGCAACATTAAGGCCTACTTATCTTGGCCTACTAACTAATACTATGCTGACGGGGATTTTAACTCGGTAAATGTGTACAATAACAAGAATTATAAAACTGTAGGCCAATTTATTTTACGTAAGTAACATTTTTATTTACGAACGTTTTTATAATACTATTTTTTAATATTATATTTTAACAGCTTTTTATTTCTATTTTTATTGGTAAATCTTCTTTAAATATGTATAAACAAATATATTGTTTATAAAAAAATAATAAATTATTTTTGGGGGTTTTTTTGCCAAAAAGGGGGATGTTTTTCAAAAATTTTCAAAACCTTTGTTCGTGAATCTATACAGGCCTACTTGACATTTCTGGTGCACATTTGGTTGAAATCGATCGAATAGTTTTCGATCTAGCTTTGTATACATCCAGACATACAGACATACATAGAGACATACAGACAGACATTTTGTAAAAACCACTTTTTTGGACTCAGGGGGTCCCAAAACGGATATTTCCACAAAAATCTCAACATCGATTTTTTTTGCGATCACTATAGTTTCTCTATACTGTAGTATAGTGAGAAAGTAAAACAAATTCACAAGAAATTATAACGATTGAAATTGTAAACATTACTCCAAACTATAATCTACACAGGGATTACAGATTATGGGTAAAATCAGCTGTTGTATTATATGTTAGTCACGTTCGTACGTACGTACACTCGCTTTTATAAGAGTTGATATTGTTCTATTTACGTCTGCTCCTCCAAATATTTGTTCATTGCATTATGGCCGTTTCGATTATTTATTCAGTCTTCTGTCTAGATTTGAAACAGAGGTAATGATTACGAATGACGTAATACCTGGTCAGTACAGTATCAATCACAGCCGGATACAGTCGTGTAATGCAAAAAATTTGTTAATTAAAAAATAAACAAAATATTTTTTAAACGTAATTAAGTGTGCGTAAATTTGTTAGTGTTCATAAATGTTTGTCAAATCCGGTATCTGTTTTAAATGTGTTTTAACAGTGTGATGAGGTGTGACCATAGACGTTATATATGTTACCGATAAAACGCATGTGACCATGACTGAATAAGGAGCAGAGTAAGTAGAACAATATATATTAAATAAATATAAAATGACCGATATTAATATGCCCAAAAAGTATTTATCTTTTTACTGGAAAAGTAAATGTAAAACAATTTTCATAAATAATTCTATTGTAATAAACTTCGATTAAAAAAGGAAAAATAATACCAGCTTCAACAAGTCGCAGACACGAACGTAAATGAAAGTTGAGACATTTCCCGCAATAGCTCATCTATTTATGAAAATTCTATAGTTTAATTATTAATTATGGAACTATGTTGCCAGTGGTTGTGCTATATGGCTTGCATACAAACAATATGCTGAAGTCAAAGGGTTAGATGGTTAAGGGATTGGGTGTCAACGTGAGCCTAAATGTCCAAGCCTAAATTAGTCTGTTAGTAATCTTGGTCTCAAGCAGACTCCAGACCACACAAGGCGGACTCAACATATTGTTTGCCTTTATCTTTGTTAAATTATTATATTTTTAGCCGAGGCCAGCAGAGAAATCGTTTGAGTAATGAACTGGTTACATGAACCATCGCCTGCTTATTTAACGAACCTCTACCACTGCCAACCTGCCAACGTCTGGAAGCTCACGAGAGAGTAGAAGGACACATCTGAGAAGGATACACGAAATCTCCTGAAGACCAACAGGAGTACTGACGGCGAGGAGCCAGTCACACTTTGCTTTCTAGTAGATATTATAATGCAATGATTTGTGGGACTCGATCCGCTGCCGCCAGGACCCACTACCCACTAAACCATCCCCCTCTCCCCAAACTGAAACTCTTCAGCCGACAATAATAAGTTTTTTTTCACAACCCGTCTGCCAGCCGAAACAGTTCCAATTACTTTTCATATTTTAAACTAGAAACACGTTCTCTAATATTTAAGGAACGATGCAATTAGTTTTAATATCAATTGTAACAGAATAACAAAGATAAGTTTAAGCACGAAACTTCAACTTTTCAGTAAAATAATGAATAATGAAGTTCTACAGTATTAATAGTTTGTATCCCAGAGTAGGTTAGAGTTATAAAAGTTCCGTATCTATTAGGCTTGTTTGGAATGTTGCTGGATTTACTTTTATACCATGGAGTCATTCAGGTGACAATTCTTAGTTGATCTTGAAAGAAGTGGTAACTTTAAATACATCGTATAAGCAAAGCGGATTTAATCAAAGTTAATGTTGAGTTTATTTTGTTTAACAAATTATTTTACTAGCTTGGGTACACAAATGAAATTTCAATAATTCGACCAAGCAGCTGAACGCTAACGTAAGTCGAACCAATTTAGAAAATTAAGTTTATATGCTTTAAGGTTTGAAGCTTCTATTTGGGAAATTGGTCACGAAGGCGCTGCGTGTACGAAATATATTAGTAGAATTTGCACCTTAGCCTCCCGCCTCGGCTTATCAGATTATGGAATGCATAGCTTTTATAGCAACGGTCAAATTCACTTCGCGAGTTTGTATCTCGGCCGTCCAACTTGGAAGTCCTTCCACGGTTGGTTGAAACCAAATAATTGTTGGTTGCTACCCTAAAACACATAAACTTAATTTGGAAAATTCGCTCAACTCCAGTCAGCGGTTCAGTTACATGATATAATTATTTTCTTTTTCTATTTGTTCGTTTTTAATAAATATTCAAATTTTATATATTTGTTGATAGTTTATAAAGAACCTTCATACGTTTGAAACTTTCCCTCTTATTTCTCGCTATAAAGATTTGTTAATTTAGCAATTAAGATATTGCTACTTCCTACATTTATAGAAAAATGGATTAATAATATTATATTATAAAATAATAAACTAATCAAAGTGATACTAATAGATATTATATAAGGATATTCTGGACGGAGGCCACGGATCAGGGTGAAGATGGAATAAAATACGATTGAATTACAGGACATGACATACAAAATGAAAAACGCTTCTTGTTTTTCACAAAGAAATTCAAAACTCTTAAAATGTTTACAAAACTTTTTTATGTATTTTCTCATCCCATTCGTTAGTTTGATTGAAACTCGACAAAGTGCTTGGAAAGCTAGACGAGTGTTTATTTTTTTAGTACTTAAAACTTGCTCCAAAGTTTTGTAATAGTAATTGCAAAGTTTTGCCGAATTCCAAGAAACGAAATGCAATTTCTTCTTTTTACTCGTTTTTGATTTCCGTTCTTTTAACTTGTATTTGTGCTGAAAAACATTATGTTTTTATACATTTTTAATATTTTGCTCAAATGTAAAACTAGAATTATTAAAAACATGTTTATAATCTCTATCTTTATGTTCACTTTTGAAATAATTAATTGTAAAGCATTTTATTTCATAGTTATTTTTAATTATCCCAACATTTTAAGACAAAGAGAAAGTAGAGAGAGGGAGAGAGAGAGGGGTAGAGGGAGAGAGAGAGAGAGAGAGAGAGAGAGAGAGAGAGAGAGAGAGGGGGGGGGGGGGGGGGGAGAGAGAGGGAGAGAGAGGTTTGTTTATTTGAATTAATTTATGAAAAAGTACTGAAATTGTTGTATGTTGTAATTAAATGTTTACAGACATCTTAATCCTTTATTGAAACAAGCTGTGTCATTATCGGAGTCAAAGACGATTACTGGTTGTCGGTCTGGCTTTACTGCATACGTTTGGTAAATCTGTAACGATTGGAAATACAAACTTCTCCTAAACATAAATACAGAACATACAGAATACGTCTCTAAATTAAAGACGTATATTTCAGAAAACAAAATATAAATAACAACTACTGTGTATTGTGCAATAAATAATTTGACTCAGATATGTAATACAATTTTTATCGATTTTTAATTTTAGTAGATTATAATTCCCAGTAATTTAACTGTTACATTTAATCAGGAAAACATAATCTTGCCCTGTCATCTAAATAGTATAACTTACATTAACTTTTGTCTTTAAAATGTTTGAAAATTAAAGCATATAAATGTGATAAGTTAAAATAAACCCATGGTGTAACATCTTATATAACGAGTATGTAAACTAGGATAAAATATAATATAATTGAGAAAATTGTAAATACAAAATGTATGTTTATACAGTTTCTCCATTTGAATTTTCCTATGTGCTCAAGTTTCTTATTGTCTTTTTAATGTTGCATCCCTGAAACAATGCTACTTTCTTAAGCCTAGTCCACACTTACAAACATGTTTGCGGAAACATTGTTTGCAAACAGTTTGCCAGTTGATTTCGTGTTTCTCATTTGTTTGCCGGATGTTTTCAAAATGTTTGGAAACAGTTTGCTAACAAATGACAAACATTTAACTTTTTTCAGCAAACAAAAAACAATGTTTTCTGTTTTCCAAACCAAATTGAAAACACGCAAACATATAGACCAGGCAAAGTATTGAAAATTAAATAAATTTATGCCTACAGCTCTGATTTGGATGAAAAATACCAGGAACAAAGTCTACATACGACCGGTTTCGGGAGAAAGCGGAAATGCATCGCGAGTGCATAAAGTGCATCTAAAAGTGCATAATTTTATTGATACCTCTAAAAATGGATGAAAAAGTTGCGAAACAATTTGAAAACTGTGAGAAACAAGAAACAACAAACTGTTTGCAAGTGTAGACTAGGCTTTACGAAAAATTGAGAGTTTCTTGTTTCTATATTTCGCTACTGTTCTATTACAGTTTATTTCACTTTTTTATATTAGGCTACCGTTGTAGTGTAGGCTACTTGTTTAGTTTTAGGATGAAATCATTAAATGTGTTGAATAGATGCAACTTTATTGCCGGTTTTACTTTATAGTTATTCTGTAAGTCAGTGTAGGACATATTTTTAGTGACGTCCAACTTAAGCAATCCAGGAACCTAACTAACACCATACAATTGTGTCTAAATCAATCACGTTGTCATCAATTCCGATGATTTCCCACTGACCCATTTCTTAGTCTTGGTTAAATTGCGTTATTTCTTAGTGAATTATTAAATCTGATTTAAAACAAAATAATTTGTGAGAGCGTGACTTATTATCAGAAAAGACTGATAGGCAATACACAAATATCTAAAACATACATAAAACAAAAATAATAATAAACATACATTATGATTCAACTGTTTTGAATTAATATGCTTGTAAATTATTACTTTCTAATTATGAATTATCCTTTTTGCTTCTAAATAATATAACTTATAGACGACACACAATACATAAGTAACAATTTTTCATAAGTAAAAATGTAGTAAATTCGAACCAAAAATAGAACAGAGTTTGAATATCAGAATAAACTATTTATACTGTTCAATTTTCAACTGCTACGTACTTTCGGGATCACATGTATTTGTTAATTGAGTGTTATTATAATGTTGCTATTGACATAAACAACACATATTGAAGTGCTGGCAGCTTGCAAATCAACTATTTTAAAATGCAGTAGCAGTCTCTGTTGATGGGATTTGTTGGCTTGGCTGGAGACCTATAATCCATTTAGCTTGGAATCCATTTACGTGCATGGTTATCCATGATAAAACCCTGCATGTGTTTCAGTTACCATAACAACGGTAACATCTATAAATTTAAAGTCTGGATAAACAAACAACCTTATAATATTTTATACTTTGAACATACAAAACTAAAGATACATTTTTCAAATTTCAATGCACTTGTCAGACGAGGCTTCTTTACTCCTAGTACTTTAAAACATGTTTTAAAGTACTAGGGGTAAAGAAAAAAAGTACCAGTAGGCACAAAAACGTGTTTTTCTGGCAATCTAATCGCTTCTAATAGATTAGAATTCAAATAGATTTTGAACTATTCAAATCAGATAGGCACAGTTCATGTAAAACAAGGAAAAATATCTTTGTTAAATAGGTTAGGAATAAACCATACAATATATAGATTGACTGCCTACAAGAAATTAGCTAGAAATTACACATGGGAATAAATGTCTACTGTCTTTGTAAATCGAGATAGGCACAGTTCATGAAAAATATGGGACTTCTTTATTTTTAAAATGAGATATTCACAGCTGATGTAAAATAAGGGAAACTGTCTTTGGTAAAAAGGTTAGTAACGAACCACGAAAAATATTGATTGTCTGCCTACATGATGTAATCTAGAAATTACACATGGAAATAGGGGACTACATAGGTGTAAAATGAGTCATGAAAAATATAGAATAACTGCCTTCATGAAATGAGCAGGAATTGACCCATACAAATTGAGGACTACGTCTGTGTAACATGAGATAGGGTGAACAATGTACAAGTTTGTTGCCATTCTCTTTAAAACAATCAATTTGTAAATCTATCTTTTTTATGAGATAATCAAGAATAATTTTTCAAATTCCACTTTTGGTTTTGAAAAAAGAGATAAATCAACCAAAGAGAGGAAAAGTGTGCTTATTTTTTTGTTAAAAACGGTTTTAAATTTTGTGGCATTTTCAGATCTATAAATAATATATTTTCACTTTGTTATTTCTCTTTCCTTTAAGCTAATTGTTTTTTAGTGATGGAAATTGAAACACTTGTAAGAGTTTAACTAACATGTATAGTGGATTATCAAAGTTAAATAGATTGTCTGTTTAAATCATTCCAACGTTTAAATCTACATCATTGGCTGATATTGAATTAGGAATTTTAAATAGTTGCTTGTTAAGCTGCCAGAACTTCAACCAACTACAAAACACTACGTTAATTACCATATTATAAACTGATTAAATTACTACAATGTGATTTTAAAGTTTTAAGTATCGTGTATTCATTATTTAGTTTTAAATGTGTGGTTACATAAAATAAATACATTTAAAATCTGTGTTTACAGTGTAGCTTAACGTAAACAATGTTAAAGAATATTTCATTACGTTGTATTGTCCTGAAATATTTTCATTATTGTAGAATAGCCACCAGACCACATGTCATGTATATTATGTAATGAGGTATGTACACTGTATCGTGGTCTATAACTCAACTCGTAAATACTACCGCAGTTTCGAAACTTTGTGGTTTCATCCTCATATCGTACAAAACTCTCAATTCACTTAATAGAAATAAATTAATTTTTTTAATATAATCGTACATTAATTATTATGATTAAAAAAATAAATCCCAAGAATTTGTGCCGCACTTTCGAAAATGCAGCCTACTCAATACCTCAATCTTAATTAAAACCAATTATGATACAAATATATAACTAAAAACATATAAAAATAAATAAAATAGAGTAAATTATTTTATTTACTAAAATAAATATAAATTCTAATAAATAGATTTTAAAACTTATTAATTGTTAAATTTTTCAATGATTCTGTTCCTTAAATACATACACATCTAATTGTATTTAGAATACAATACGTAGAAAAATGGTAAAACCTCAACTTTTTGGTTCTGCCATTTTGGATTGGAGTATCGCGGGGGGGGGATTACTTTACATCAATTTTCTCGTCTCAACGAGGGCTTTAAAAAGAGGTTAATACACGAGAGCTTTCACACAATACGGATTAATATTTTAAAATCATTTCTTGCAACCCCCCTGAACCGAGTAAAATTCTTTCATGCCCCTAAAAGGTGCAGAATTCGGTCTATATAACTTCCTGAAGTTTGGAGTTAATACGTGTAACAGGTTTCAAATTTCGAAGGGGTTGCAGAAATTTGCATCACTCTGTATATATGTATTTATGTGTTCGCACTGTACCGGCCGCATTTTACGTTAGATTTAATCAAAATTTGGGGTTTTAAGTCGCTCGAAAGGGCCAAAATATTCGACAACCGGTAGTACGTTTTTTAAGGCAACTTCAGATTTAAGGCTGATGGCTGGGATGCAAACTTGCGGATCGAAATATTCCACCATAATCAAAGGCTGCAAGGTCTGACAAACTCGCAAAGCCCAAGGCATAATCAGAGGCAGCAAGGTCAAGTGAAAACTTAAAAAGTGAGCCGGGGAAGGAGGCTGAGTTAAAAACACATTCTACTAATATTTTTCGTACACGTAGGCAGCTATTCAATGCGTGAGTGGACCAATTTCCCAAATAGTTGGTGCAAACCCTAAAACAAATACACTTAATTTTGGAAATTCGCTCAACTCACGTCAAAGATTCAGTTGAGTGATAAAATTATTTCTTATTTATATTTTACCAGTTCAATTCACGCACATTACTTACGTTAAAAAACTTTATGTGGAGGGTCAAATGTTTACAAACTTGGTGTCGAAACGATTCTTACTTAATCATGTTTTAGAAAAAAGTAATACAAGAGTTTCGTCTTTGTGATAAATTAAATGATTTAAATTCTATTATCAAGAGAGTTGAAGCAATTTCCGGTAAAGCTTCACTCTTTTCCTGTTTGACTCAAGTCTCTTGTCAATCAAAACGCGTCAAGTTATAAACGAATACGCCATTTAAATAAAAATGTGAATACATTTTCAGATAAGATTAAATTAGTTTATCTTATTCTCCTTTTCCAGTACAGAGAAAGTTATATGTCATAGTTATAGGGGAACAATTAGATTTGTTTACTAGCAAAGGGTATCTGCAATTTCGCTCAAAAATTTTAATAATTTAACGACCGAAATATCGTGTTAATATTGATAGTTCAATAAACAGAAAACGTATGGTAAGTTTCATTCAAATCAATCTATGTTTCCCATTTATTCTTACATGCATGATCATCTATGAGCTAGTAAGCGCGAAAACCACTATTTCCGCCAGTTTGACGTGCATTTTACGTCTATGAGTACATTTCAACTAAAATATTTTCTACGAACAGTATTTTCACCTTAGAAGCAAATAATCGTACTGTAAATGTGTTTTGTCTCTACGTAAACTTAAAGTTTAAGTAAAATTTCTTCTGACCACTCCATAATTACAACTCAAAAAGCAATAACAAAAACAAATAATAAGTTAAATAATTTAAAGATTTTAATTGAAAAACAATAATCACACTCGTACAAAAAACAACAAATCTCTCACGCTCCCTTCCAAATCTTAACTTCCAACGCACAAAGGGTTCGTTGAAAAAACCGACCGGAGCAGCTTCAACAACCCGTATTAATCTAGACTAGAGGACACTGTGCTTAATAGTGAGTATATACGCACAAAGTCTTCAAATTGTTTTATACAGTTTCCTCAGATTTAACATTCTAAAATACCAACTAATCTTATTAGTAACCATTTCCTGTAAACTTAGTTGGTACCTGGATACTTATTTGGCGAACATAGTTATATAAATAAAAGTCATATAACTTTCAACATCAAAATATATACCTAATTTACTAAGATATTTGTAAGAGGTTATGTAAAAGCGCATAATATTAATTTGGAAGGTAACTTCCACATTGTAATAATAATTGTAATGTAAGTAATAAGGTATATAGATTAGGTATAGTTCCACATTGACAATGGGAACGCTATATTGGCTATGTAGACATTTTGCTGAGGTCAGAGTTTAGAGTTAAAAATAGGAGAATGCTATTACTTAGTCTGGAAGGGATAGCGTGAGAGAGTAGACTCATTTCTGTAAAAATATTCTTGCCTTTTCCTTAAGCATTGAAGTTAGTACGTAATAATTGGACCTGCAGAGATATTGTTGTTTATTGGAAAGTGTAAGTAAACGTCTTCAAACAATTCCTAGTTTTACTACATTATTTGAAGACCTCTTCTCCACTTCACCGTCCTTACATCGGATGTATGTCCGCACGTGGACCGAATGCACGTCCGAAAATATTGTCGCATCATCGTAGGAACTCATTAGGGGAATCCTGGATGAAGGGCCAAGTCACAATAATAATACTACAGTATTTATCTCAGCACATCATATTCCTTCGTATTCAGACTGTAAATACTCTTTCAAAAGCGGGACAAACGGAAGATTGTATTCCATTATTTGAAAGCTTATTTACCAGGTTAGTTTTTTTTAGCGACATAAGAAACCATCCAACTATACCGTAAGAGAGCTTTAAATCTTTCAATCTTCTTAATGTTTGAACAATGACTACAATTAACTTTTAGCGATGACTTTCAATGGTTAACATTACTACACCTTGATCATTTTATGTCATTCTTGTAGGACGTTTTATGTAGATTCTGAAAAAAATGGTGATAAACTAACCAAAACAGGCACTAGTACGAAATAGTTTATCTCTTAACACCAGCCACCCGGTATATAGGTTTATGTAAACAAAAATAATCTAGAATGATAATTTTAAAGCATTATTATGAAAACAACCAATAGTTCAACACAAACCTTTAATTGCACATATTATGTTCTATATTTATTCTTTGAAAGCCAGAACAAATAAATATTAACAGATTTTTTCATCATTGAATTCATTAAAAACTTTATAAGAAATACATAATCTGTAAGAATCGAAATAACTGAATACTTACAGAAACAGTATACTTTGCTTAAAAACGTTTGTATTATATTGTTACGTAAACGAATTAAAATGGGGCTTGCTGCATAATTATGTTTTTTCTTCCCTTTGTTTATTTGTAGTCATAGTAGAGCTTTCAGAGGGTTGTTGACAATGTGTCAAAGTCTCATAATTATAATTAAGCTACAGTAACATCAAAAGGCTCAAGGGAAAAATATGCGATTAAGGGAAGGCTTAAGGAAATTCCAAGGATTTAATACGCTTTTAGACGCACAATACTGTAAAAATTAAATTAATGTATTACGGTGTTTATTTGGAATCTACAAAAATAAAATCCACTCCTAAAAAAGGGCGTGTTCGTAGTACCTACCTCCAACGTGATCAAAAAATAGTATAGCGCATGTGCATGTCGTGTAGAATAACTATAAGTTTAGTAACATTTATGTTACGTGGTCATAGTAATTTAATAAATGGTCAACGATAAACCCCACTTCAGTCATATAACATCTGATTTCGCTCATTACCTGTAATACTTTAACAAAATCTAACCTAGATTATATTTTGAAGTTATGTTAACAAGATTACAACTTCAATCAAAACAAACTTCTTATAATGTATGGATGTTGTTTGTTTTTGTACACGAGATGTAAAACTAATGTGATATATGTTCGGCTTTGAGATTAGAAATCGTTGAGAATATAAATGCATTTGTACAATCCTTTTTGTTTTCTCATTTGACAGCTTAAATAACAACTTAGTGTGACTAACATGAAACTACATTATAAACTATCACTATCTTGGGCTATTGGTATGAATTATTGCTATTTGAATATAATTATAAAAGTTAGAGCTTCTGTTAATTTACACATATAGGCCTACTGTCGACCAAAATGTAACTGGATTTTAAAGTTAATAATAATGTAGATTTGCCTAAATGATTGCATTTAAAATATTTATGGTAAACATCGTTGATTTAAGTAGGCCTATGATTAAAATGTATGATCTTTCGTTTTTTCATAAATTTATTTCAGGTTTTGAATAAAATTTTTAATTTCAGACTCAATACATTTACCAAGTTATAAATCCCTACTCAGTTATATATAGTTTGTTGTTTGTAGGCCTGAGTAGTTTCTTCTAAAGAACGAAGTAAAAAAATAATTTTCAACGATTTCTAACCTCCAAACAAGTGATATAGCCTACAATAATTAATTCTATAACTCATTAGACTTTATATTTTGAAGTTATATTTTCTCTCATGTGTGCATGTGTATCAAATGAGTCTACAAATGATTATTCAGATCTCACTAACTTTTAATTTTATATTTATTATAATAGAGTTTAATTTGTAATTGTGTTATACAAACTAGTTATTCAGAAAACTAAAGACAAAATAAAATTTTATACATTTTAATATATTAAACATTTTGTAATCCTAGTAATTTAGAAGTATCTTTGTTGTCATTTTACAAAACATATTTTGTAAAGTAAAAAAAGTAAACAAAAAAGGTAATAACACAATTTGGAAAAAGAAAAAGAAGTAGGAAATAGTACTTTTACTCTATATTAAAAGTTGTGCCATTTTTATTTACATTAATCAGCTTAAAGTAATGAGTTCCAATAATTGAAAGACTGTATAAATTAAATAATACAATAAAATGTTGGTAGCTTTGAATACTTCAGCATTTCACCCGTAGGATAAGGTAACAGGGCTCTTGCATTTGATTAGTATACGTTCCACAATAAGTGCGTAGGTTGTGTCATTGAAAGTTTAAAATGAAATGTTTATAAATGATGTGTTTCATACGTCTACGTTGTTCCTTTCATTCACAGAAAATAAACGTTAATAATAAATAGTTTTTTCTGAAGCGTTAAATTACGACCGCCGTTCATTATCGACTTTCTGTCAGTCCGAGAGGCCGGTCTGTTAATTTACCGAATCGATATAGGGCCTATCGATTGCCCAAGGTTCATTTAAAACTGAATTTCTTAAAAGTACTAAACTATACTTTAAACTATTTAATTGCTGAAGGCAATTTTTAAAATGTTGACGGAAATTTAGTTGACGCTTTCATTTGAATACAAGCGTTTTTTATATACTTTTGAAAAACTACATAATATATTGAACATAAAAACAACAAAAAATATACTCAATATTTATTAAAAATACTAGGGGCTCTGCCCCTGGACGCTCCGCGTCCCAACCCCGGCTCGGCCTTCGGCCTCAGATGGCTGCTTCGCTTCGCTCGCAGGTGGAAAATTCGATAAAGAATCTCGTTAATCTTTTGCTCGTTTGTACATAGGTGACCGAGCATAAATTAGCTGTTTTATTTGGCTGCTGACTCAAACTCATTAAACATTATCTCCATAAGATTAACATGGGAAATTTGAAGGATTGTATACCTCCTTCTCGGGTGAATAGCGGCTGAACGGATGATAATATATAAGACTTGACATATCTGTGAATGATTATGTTCAGTTTTTGATCCAAATTAGCTGTTTTATATATAATAGGTTTGTAACAACCAATGTTTGAATTGAATTAAAATATAGTTAGCATTTTTCGTTGATTTTTGTTTGTGTTTGTTTTTAGTTTGTCAATGTAACCTCAAAAAGGTAATACTACATTTGATACTGATTTGATCCGAATCAGTTGTTGATCAAAATCAGCTGTTTTAAGCTTTTCATACGAACAGCTGTTTTTGTGTCCCTGATAAAATCAATAGAAATCTTTCTTCCATAAGATTAACATTGAAACTTTGAGGGCCACTGGGGCGTAGCCCTAATGTCCTAGGACTTCGGTAAATGGCCTAAAACCTTCCCAGGGTTAACCTATGTTACTATGCAAAATTTCAAAGCAATCGAATGGACGGTATACGAACGCAAAGTGGACAAAGAACCAAAAAAAACCCCCCCATAAGGAATACACAGCAAAAATTTACATTTGATTATAACGTTTGTAAGGCGAAAGATACATGATTTGTAATGCTTGATGGCAAATCTGGGCGTGCATACCTTTAATTTAAGACCTCAATTATGAAAATCGGTCGGGTAGAAGAGCCGAACGGACTCGGAAAAGAAAAACAGAATTTTTTTAATATATAAGATAAGCGTCATTACATATGTTTATTGACTATAATAATAACAGTACTCAGCTGTTTCCTATAATATTTACACTATCGGCTGATTTCAAACTTAAAACAATTATTTGTAAATCTAACTTTTAAGATATGTTTTTGTTAACAAAGCTATCTCTTGAAGTAAAAACAACACACACTATCTATCCAAATATTATAAAGAGGTCAAATTTGTTTGCATGTAGGGTACCTCTGGAACTACTGAACCAATTGGAATTTTTTCCATAAAAAGCTGCACTATCCCTGAGTAACATAGGCTAGAATTTATATTGTTAAAAACATAAAAAATTTTATTTCAATATTTGTAAATTTAGTCGGAACAAATTCACAATATCAAGTTGGGCGTTAAAACCCATAGTGTCTAACAGCTGCAATGCAAATAAATAAGCAAAATTGTGAAAAACTAAAGAACGACAATTGAAAAATAAAACTTATATCATTCAAAACGTACTGTGCAAAGATGTGCACAAAAACATAGATTGTGTGAATGTTGCCGTTAAGCCAGGTTAATAAATTAAACATAATTTTAGGTTAGGCCTAGACTGATGATCCAACACATATATTTCTTGAATTTATTTACATTCATTACCATAGCAACCAACTGAATACAATAACAGATAAAACAGTTCATTCGAATGCCCAGCGTAGTACAAAATAATATCTTAAGTTAGGCCTAGACTGAGCAAGACACACAAACCAATAAAAACTTGCGTTTTGGAATTCAAAAACAAAAAAATACGTTGTTAAATCCTAATTAAAAATAATTAAGGCGCATTATAATAGGCATATTTATTGATAATATACGGTAATTGATAGGGAGTAACCAATATTAAAAGCTGTTTTCAAAATATGAAACAATTATTTGTGTTTCTAACTTTTTGGTTAGTTTTTGAGTGTAGACCTGAGTTCTTACTTACTTCTTTTAGTTGGTTCTTTTAACCTTTATTTTAACTGCTGTTATAAAATATGCGAAAAGATTTGATTTGAATATTTAACATTATTTACCAGCTTAGTTATGAGGTCATTATTAATCCTACACCTTTATTATAAATAAAACATAAGATACGAGTATGTTTTTAGAAGGTTCCATCGGGGGTTGGCGTGCGGAACACGCAGGGGTCTCCCCTAGTAAAAATAAAAACGGAAACCTCTATCTAATGCAATCAATACTTTGTACATTTAGTCCAAATATTTTAAAAATTAAACCTCTTACTAATGCAAACCATACTTTGTACATTAAGTAAAGATATAATTATTGTTTACCTTTCTTTAACGTGCCGTAATTGGTATTGTTAGTTACTCTGTTACTGGCAATTGTTATCCATTCTAGTCCGGCTGGGAATTCCCGCTGTTACACCTAATGAAAGGTTAATAAATCTTTATTTTATTGCAATGCAGTCGGAAAGTAAAAAAGATTTTAACTTTGCTATTGCAGAAGAAAAATGGATGGAAATTGTGTAACTCGTTACAAATTCTGAAACATATATTTTGTAAATATTGTAAGTCTGCAATTAACTAAAAAGTTTTGATCAACTGGTGCAATTAACTACCTCCAATCACCAGTATATACAGGGATCCATTAATAAGATCCCAAATCAAGTTAAGGTAACTTTTATTTGACGAAAAACAAAGATTATAATAAAATAAAACTATTAAAAAAAAAATTATAGGTAGTGACAAAACACACAACAGCTAACTGAAAGCGTTTCCACAAAACTGATTATTTGTAGAATCAGTAGAATGGTGACGGGCTGAATCAGTAGAACCAGTAAGACAATAGTGCAATATAAACATTCTTACCGCTAGATCACCCCCACTGACCTTGAGTGAACGGTTCTAAATGAACGATTGTTTTTTCCTGATACACCACGAATTTCAATGGAATATCGAATAGGTATTCAACAATCGATTAGTTTGAAATAAAATGCAGATTACAAAAAGACCTTCTGGAGAAAGGCAGTGGAGGATCCCCCCCCCCAAACCTAAAAAAAAAGAAAATAGGAAGTTATACATTTTCATGGATGTCAAATATCTTAGGTACATATTATTACAATCACATTACGTCTAAAAGTCACAAATATTGAATTGCAACCAACTCGATATTTTGAACTCAAGTCCTTGTTTTATCAGTCTGTAGGCCTACTAATATTATATGCTGATGCGCTGCGGTAAAATGGTCAGACGACGGCGCGGGCGTGGTAAGGGTCTACTGGCCAGTTTTAGACTATTTAAATTAACATTTTTTCAATATTATAAACAAAGTATGAAATATTATCATTATTTCACAGGTGTATGTTTATATATAAGAGCACTTTTTGGGATTTTTTAGGTTACAATCCTATTGAGAGCCTACCTATTTCTGGAGACTATTTGCTTTTTTATTAACCCACTATGACCGACCTCGGGTGTTTTTTTACCTAGTTTGTGATAAAACACTAAAGTAAATTGATATATCTCTAAACAAAAATTAATAAATAAATAAGCCCCGCAGCTGAGTTTAGGTATTTTTGGAAAGGTATTCTTTTACGGAGTAGAAATCATTTTCTAATAAGTGCCACCTGAATGAACTCTAGACCCTATGATTTCATATTTTTTGGAAGTGTGTTTAACAACTTTATACCAGGGAAGTAAGTTCTGCATTATACAAATGTAAGTCTGTGGACAAGATATTAAAATAAAAATACTGGATAGGGTATCCGTGGTGGTGTCGATTTATTTGAAATACATTCCGTTTGCTCTTGAAGAAAATTTGTTTGTAAACCGATTTAAATAAAACAAACACTAAATATTAACTGAAGCTTATTTTCAATACATCACTGAAAACCACGTCCAAATTTGTTCAGAGATTAGTGAGATTAGTGTGCACAGAAAAACAGTCTGTTTACGATTGTATTATATGTATACATAGTAGGCTTATGTAGTTTGCGTTACGATGGTAGTTAAATGTTAATTTCATGGGATATTTCTGCACCGTGAAAGTTATATTTTTATTAATTTCCCATCTAATATATTATTTCTCCAATTGTCGTTTTTACATTTCGTTTATGTTCTGAAATCAATTAATTTTTCCTATTCAATTCTATTTAACTAGAGTTTCAAGTTGCTTTGGCCAAAGACAAGCAGGTCAAGCATTAAATGATTGTCCTTCCACATCAGACCCTAATAATAATTTCAACCCTTGTCTTTACTCTTAGCTCTTGCTTCACTTTATTGCAGACATTTATTTGCATTAATACTTTCCTCGTATTTATTCCGTTCAACAAGTTTCGCTAAAATGTTATCTACATTGATAACTTTCACGTTAAGTTTGTTTGAAATGCATAATTTAATTTTTAAGAATATTATTAGTAATTGCATTAATATATTATCTTAAATATATGTTAGAGGGCTCCGCAACCAGTTCGTTTCATTCACCAACCCCGCGTTAAAGCAAATGCAAACAAATACTCTAATAATAACACATCAATAACGATCGATTAGTACAGACACACTTGGATCGAGGTAGGGTGGTGATAGTGGTGACCTGTATCCTGACGCATGGGTAGCAAGGTCAGAGTGTTTGCGTAGTGACAGGAATAGTTTTTATACTTTATCTTTTTTTAAATTCATGTATTTTGGGAAAATATAAAATATTTAACCTTTAATATTTAAGAGGGCCACTTCTGTAATATTGTGGTTTCCGGCACCCTCCTCCTAATATAATAATAATATGAATACTAGTTATATCTGTAATGGTAATACTGGATTCATACTGACCATGAACGTGCTATATGCATTGCAATCAAAGAATTTGCTGAAGTCAAAGTTTAGATAGTTAAAGGGAGGGGAAGCAGCTTAAGGCTGAATGTTCAAGCTTAAGTCAGACTGCTCACAACCTTGCGCTACGGGGTGGTGCTCGGCGGACTTGCAGTGACATTCTTAAGTTAACTGTAAGTTCAGGCCAGCAGACGAAAGTGTAATGTTTGCGGAATAAACTGGTTCCACGAAAAATTCACTTGTTTCTTTAACGAACCTTCTCCTCCACCAACATCCTGATAAAAGTCCGGTGGCTCACAGTAGAGCTAAAAGAAACGCCGGGACAAGCGAGGAGCCCTTCACATTTATAAGCCCACTGGCAAAAATGTAGCTCAAAATTTTTTTCAAAAATATTTGGTCCCAGACCTCTCACACTGCACAAAAATATTGCACACATTTCAGTGTCAATTAACTTTTCGCAATGGACGGAGAATGAAATAATAATAAAAGCTGTTTATAATAGCCGCAATTGTTATTAAAAAAAACATATTACAAAAACTATTACAGCTATTTTTGTAAAACATCATTTAAAAAAATATATTATATGTTTTCTTGAAACAATTTAGTATAGAAACTTGTTTTATATTGTTTAAAGATTAAAGAAGAAGATTTTTTGTGTTATTAATATTTTTTTATGCATTATATTGAATTTATTGTTTATGAAACAGTAATAAAACATATAAAAAGTGAGGCATACATATTATTTTTCAAAAATTTCCACAAAAACAGCACTTGTCAAACATATTTTAATATTTTATTGTGTAAATGCTAAAGGAATAAAAATTAAAAGTAAACTAAAAATATGCTAACAACATGTATATTTATGGTAAAAAAAAACTTACAGCTTTCAGTCATACTCATAATATACAGTTTTTTGTATTTCCTGAAAATTAAGTTTTTTTGACAAGTGCTGTTTTTGTAATCAACGCCTCTTAAAAACTATAAGAAAAATAATTACAACAATTTTAGAAACAAATACGTAAATATAGATTTATGTGAAATATGGATTGTTTTAATTACGCTACAAATCATTATAGTGTAATAACTATAAATAGAAATAAACTAAACCAAAACAAAAATTATTATTATACAAGTTAAAAGGGGTTGTATGTTAAAACACCATTTTCTTAATCTGCTATGTATGTTGAACAAGTAAACATATTCCACGAAATTTAATGAAACTCAGAATTCGTAATTGTTCATTTGGACTTTTTTTACATATTTGACAGTTCCTTTCCTTCAATTTAATGAGCGAAATTGACGATAACAATGCTATAAATTAGTTGTTAAAATGAAATAAATATGTGAGTGTTTCACAGTATTTACTGGAGAAAAGTATGAAAAAATATGTTTATAGTTTGTCCGAGTTCATTGGAAATTAGCATACTTGTCGGGGTGTTTCTGGACCGTACAAGTTATTGAATTCATCATCCATTGGTTCATGGTTCGGAGGTGAGGAACACAGTTGATCTGGAGTGGGAACTGAGGGGAACGCTGCGAACGCTCTAGACAGACTGAAGAAATATTGACGGGCCGCAAAACTTTTAAACTCCCACACAATATTGAATACCCCTTTTTTTGCGCAATATTTCTTCTCACACTTTCAATACATTTGCACGAAAACGACATCTTCAAAATTTTGTGAAACATTTATACTAATGTGAGGGCCCCTTAATACGTTTATTGGAATTGGCAACTCTCCAAATAACTCAATACGGTCCTATTGGAATAGAACATAAATTGAGAACTTATTGAAATACAAAAACTTTTCAATTTGTCTGACCGTTTAGTTTGTATTAAATCACCGTTTATTTTTACTCAATTTCTAAATTTTTTCGAATAATTTTATTAATTTTTATTAGTTATACAATATTTTTCAAATAAAAAAAGATTAAGTAGAACTTTGTATAAACAACGTTCTACTACATAACTGTAATAAACAAATAATAAATTTAAGAGATTTAGTTAGTTAGATTTAAAAGAATGTGTCTTGATTAGTCGCTAATTTGGTGGATTTCATTGGACTTCATAAAGTTAGTCATACCCAAGTAGTATAAATACAGAGTGTCCCGGAACATTCTGGATCCGCTTTGTAGAAATTGTTCCTTAAAAAAAAGTAAGATAAAACAATCCAATATCATTGGTTTGAAAAAGCTTCGTTTTCTATTTATTCGCCCTTTTATTTTTATGAAAAATACTTCATATAGTTGTACGTAGATAACAGTGAGTTCAATGTGGAGTACCTATTTGTTATGCAAACGTTAACCATGGTACATGAAGTGAGAACAGTGTCTGGTATATTTTTAAAATGGCGACTTTTTAAAAAGTTTTAAATATCTCTAAAATGTTTAACGGCCGTTATTTTGAAAATGTATCAAACAATGTTCTGATTTTGTGTAATCTGGTAAAAGTTTACAAACCAAATAGTACACCAAATTAGAACTGAATATCTTATATACTTCCAAAAAATATAGATTTTTTTTAAAAACCAAAATGGCGAATACCTGGAAAACGAAGCTTTTTCGGACCTGTTTATTGGAAATGTTTATCTTATTTTTATGTAAGGAACTATTTCTACAAAGCAGTTTCAGAGACTTCAGGGACACCTGTATAGTATCTTTAATTATTGCAACTTTTAACTCGTTGTACTGTTTACTTGCACATGACATGTAAGCGTCATGGTGGTTCAGGTTTTAGAAAGAAAGTTTAACGTATCATTAATAGTTAAAAGTTTAATAAGGTTTTAATGATTTTAAGCTGCTTCTTAATGAAATATTACTTCACAGTATAACAGCCAAATCTGTTTTTTCCTAATTGGATTTAAGTTTGATCCGGTATTTGTTGTACACCATTGTACTTAATATGCCCTACAGCTGGAAATGTAAATGAAACCCGCGTAGTTCAGATTAAACATGTACAGCTCGTCAGTCAGTTTTCAGAGCTCTGTTTAAAAATAAGTTTTGCATAGCTTTATCTGCGCAAGGTATGTTTACAGAGTCGTATCACAAAATAGAAACAGATGTTCGTCGACAGATTACTGAAAGCTTGCAATGAAAAATGTATTGATATTCCATCGCAAAGGGAATGTGGAGTGGGCACTAACCAAAGTGGATTTATTTGTCTCTGTGATTGGATTGTATTTTCTACCGTGCAAACAGTTCTGCAAAAGTTTCACCTAAAATTTATTTTAAGATTTCTGTAGATTTTTTAATTTATTTGTAGATTTCAAAATCTTTAGACTGTAAATTATTGGATTTTTGTTCTAAAATGACAATATGTGATCTGATTTTATAAATATGATAATTTCGGTTCTATTTAGAAAGTTAGATTTTTCTAATTTTCAGCTGTATTATAATTTTAAAAGTGCAAATATTCACCCTTACTATAAAATTTTGAAACTATTATTCTAAAAAAGTCATAATTTGGTTGATGAATTTTAAAAATACTCCAGGCTCTGAAAAAGTGTAAACAAAGGAAGAGTGAAAGAGGATTGTATACAATCAAAGGCGGACCTAGTTCACTGTCTACCATAATTTAGAACTTTCTATAATGGGTATGGCGTAAAAAAGAGCGAAAAAAATAACGGAAAAAAGGACATAGTAAATGTTGTAAAAGACAATTAATTAGGCTACAGTCTACATGAAGATGAAAAACAAATAAAACAAAAATTTTGTGGGTAAAATGCTGATTTGCGAAATAGCGCTAGACAGGAGGCTGACATCTATTTGTCTACCACTACACTCACGCACGCCCACACCGACGACCACGTGTCAAGTAAGTGTGTACAGTGTTCCGTGTGTGACCTCAGGCTCAAAGATGTGGGGTTTTGTGATTTTTGTGTGACTAACTGATGCAATTACGATAGTAAATTTACACTCGGCCCAACTCATTGCATTTTATATCAGAAATGGTCTGAACACAATCAGTGGCGTAGCGAGGTATCGGTCGCCCTGGAGCAGAAACATTCCAGGAGCCCCCCTACCCCCAATTGAACCGGCAGACAGTGACTCATGCCACCTTTATCCTCCAAGCTGCAGCTCAGGCCGCAGCCAGGAAAGTTCTTATAGTTTTAGTTATACAGGGTGGAACAAAGTTAGTGTTCAAAACTTAGGGAAATGGTTCTATGGGTCAAAATAAATAAAAAATCAAGAATAATATTTTTTCGAAAAACGCTTCATTTTCCAAAAATCCGCCATTTTGTTTCTTTTACTAAATAATTAATATCTAGAGAACGGTTTAACCGATTGAGTTCAAACTTGGAATGAAGTTTAACCTAACAATGACATATCTTAAGAAAAATAAGAGATTATATCCAATCATGTATTTCAAAATGGCGGCGGTTTGAAAATTTCAGACCTAAATTACTAAAAAACCGTAACATTTTAACAAAAAATGTCAAGACACTTTTTTTGTAGCCCTTTTGAATCCCTTTCGGTTGGTGTAACTGTTGAAACAATTGAATGAAGGATAAAGCTAAGTTATGTGTAATAATTGGTTTATTCAACCCAACATACTATATCAACACAGTAAATACTGTACTACAATATTGTATGTACATTTGCTGTCATTATCTTTAACTTAACTATTATTCTTCATCCGATTGTTTTAAAGTTAAATCATCTGATATGGAATTAAAACGGCTACAAAAAAGGTAGCTTGACATTTTTTGTTAAAAAGTACTGTTTTTGAGTAATTTAGGTCTGACATTTTCAAACAGTCGCAATTTTGAAATTCATAATTGGATATAATCGCTTATTTTTCTTAAGATAGAACATTGTTAGGTTAAACTTCATGCCAAGTTTGAACTCGATCGGTTAAACAGTTCTCTAGATATTAATTATTTAGTAAAAGAAACAAAATGGCGGATATTTTGAAAATGAAGCGTTTTTTGAAAATATATTACTCTTGATTTTCTATTTATTTTGATCCATAGAACCATTTCCCGAAGTTTTCAACACTAACTTTGTTCCACCCTGTATAAATATGTTTCAGAGCAGTGATTAGGTAAATATAATCAGTGCTAATGATCTAAAAATTTCATTGATTTTTTTTGTTAAACATTTATAATACAACGTTAAATTAAATGAATAAATGATAATTTATCAAAATTGCTGTTTTTCTCACATAATACTTTTTTTGTATTTTATAAATTTCTAATATTGAATAAACAAAATGAAAAGTTTACATTTACAGCTCTTTCAAATTCAAAATAATTTGTCCTTTACTTTTCAGCTGCAAATGTGGTTATCACATTACTAAAATCAGCACTCATCCCTCTGTTAGTTTGTAGATATAGTTAGATTTTAGATAGTTTGTAGATAGGTAGTTAGATAGATATAGTTAGATATAGTTAGAGATAGATATAGTTAGATTGTAGATAGTTAGTTTGTAGATAGTTTGTTGAAAAACAACTTGACGTTTTTGCGACATTTTGTTGCGAAGATAATTTTTAGCTTAGAAAAAGACCTTTCTGCACTTGCAGAAGTCACTGGCAATGTTAGGAAGATTAAACCTGCATTTACAATATCGGGAAAACTGGTGGTCCTACTTACATAAGTTTTTACCCCCACCATAAATAACATGTTTTTGTTACTAATCAGCACTCATTGCAGTGATAAATAAGCTATGCGCAGGACTTCACCCGCATGTGTGTAGCCTCCACCCGAGTTAATTACCCTGTGCTGAAAGCCTCACAGCCAGGCCCGTGCGTAAATCTTTAGTGCAGTTAGTTGGTCCTACTATTTCAACAATTTCCGCCCCCTCGAGGCCAAGCGCCCTGGAGCGGCTGCTCCACTCGCTCCATGATCGGTATGCCACTGAATACAATAATCTACTGGACTGGATTGGATTTGTATTTAATGAACAGGACATACTGTGACTCAAACATCTATCCAAAAAATACATCTCTGCTTCTTAAAATCCAAGCTTCATTTCTGGTCAGCGTGGAGTCTGCAGAACGCGGTGTTTCATCCCTGAAGATTCTTTAGTCCTGGCTTCGAACTCGGATGATAGAAGAGAGACTTACAGGACTGGCTCTGATTTATATCTACAAAAACATAACTGTTGATGCACATAAAGCTATAGAAAAGTTTAAACGAACTCAGACGACTTGATTTTGTTTTGTAGAAAAAATATATAAGATGTACCACTAACCATTCCATTATTTGTTTTTGTGACAATGTTTTAATTATTGTAATAAACCATTTTTTCTCTTTATACAAATGTTTTATCTTTTATATTTTTTTACTGAATTTAAAAAAAAAAATAAAATATTTCTTTTGTCAAAAACTTTAAATAAAAAACGGAATTCTTGGCAAACTTTAAATTTTTTTTTAGATATTTAAAACTTTTAGACTTTAATTTTGCTTCATACGTTTTGAGTTTTACACATGGAAGTTAAACTCAAAAATATCAATATAATATTCTTAAAAATTGGTAAAATAAAAACTCAAGTTTGTATACATGTAAATTAAAAACTTATCACATATATTATTTCTCAAGGCCATTTTTTTGTCGGTACGCCATAACTTCCTTAATACATCATCAAATTACATGAATGAGGCATCATTTTAAAGCTTTCCTTAACCGCAACACCGGAAAAATATACAAAGTACAATTACACGAAAAAAAAAAGAAATAAAGAATCCGAAAGTAACAGTGATGTAAGATCAAGTAAGTTGTAGGGATATTTTCTTGGCGATGGCAACACTGATGATAACAATACCCAGCTGGAGAGCTGCCGTTACGCCACTACATTGCTATTTTTAATTAATATACGCACTATGCGATACTAAATATACGGTGTGTACTTTAATTAAGTGGATTTTAAGTATGTTAGAATGCGAATGCTTCACACGGGTCAGCTAGTATTGTATGATTTATTTGCCTTTAAATTAGTTTTTAACAACAAGATAAACCAAAACCCTGACCACCCTTACCCCTGGTGAAATAACCACCGAACACTCTGGAACCACCTCCCCCCCACCCAGACGTCCTGGATCCGTTCTTGCACCCAACTCTAATATATTTGGAATTAGAACAGAGAAAACTGTATTACAAGTTTTTAGTTGCTCTATCTGAAATGTATATTTTGTTGGTTACGCCACTTTTGCATTCAGTGGCTCATATTATTAAGTGCAAAATTATACAAAATATAATATTGATTGTGATATATATTTTTTCCTCATGACTATTGTTGCCTGTGCCTCAATAATAATACATGTAGACTTAGGTTTCTGATTATTTGAAATAAACTACATATTTTAAATGTTTATTTTAAGTGAGCAAAGAAAATAAGTATTTCTCTGTAAGTTTAAAATAAAGTATAAAAAGTATTTTAAATAAATGTTTCCGAATTCAATAAAGAAAAGTAAATTTTTCTAGCTTAATTTTAACCATAATATGCAGAAAAAAAATATTCGAAATGTGAGATTTTTATTAGTGCATGCGTTTTTATTAGGATGGACTTTATCAAGTTTTTAAAACAGTTCACCAACAATAAAATAGTAAACTTGTTAAACTTACTCCCAATAGTAAAATTTTATACGTTTAACGATGGCCGTTTTGGATGTTCAGCCATTCTCAAGTTAATGACTATTATCCTTCGTCATTAGTAAAAATAAAATCACATATTACACTTATACACATTAGTCCACAATTGCAAATTACACGCTCGCACATTTTAATGTCCATGTAATTGGTTAACTATCCAAGGCTAGACTGTCGTTGTTACGTTTGAGCATAGTTCTTATCTGGCTTTGCTTCTGCGATGTCTGTTACCAAGTCGAATAATGGGTTGGACTTGAAATTAATTAAGTTTATCGTTAAGTAGCCTTCCTTGCTCTGTCTTGAAAGCTTTATAGATCTCATCCTGCTCCAGAGCATTCATAAGATTCCCTTTGCTACACCTATGTAAAATGGTCAAAGATTTGTCAGTTACATCATATTTATGTGTTGTTTCCATAATGTGTTAAGCAAATTTTGATTCGTTTTTCGGAGGTTGTGCTGATTGTACTGCGGTAGGAAGATGTTCTTTAAATCTATTATAAAATGATCGTCCAGTCTGCACTATGTATTTTTTGGGGCAATAAGCACAAGATGTCTGGTATACTCCTGTTTGTTGGAATAAATTGTTGGTATCTGTATTCCTATTAAATATTTGCGACAAATTATTTCTAGTGCTGTACGGGGTAATGCACTCAATTTTTCTGAAGGCGTTGCTCAATGAGTTATGTAGTCTGTGGTTGTACGGTACTGAAATGTATTTATTATCTGTCTTTGTCCTACGTTTTGCAGTCTTTATCTCTTGTTTCTTCAACAATTTATCAACAATGGTAGGATCGTATCCATTTTGTGAAGATATGTACCTAATTATACATATGAAATCGTTGTGTGCCATTGGTACTGTACGAAGTTTGTAAATGAAACTGTTGTACGAAGCCATCTTGTGTGCATTGGGGTGGTTCGAACCATTATGAATGGTATGGTCTGTGTTTGTGGAATATTTAAAATTGGACTATTGCATGCAAGTTCAACAAGTTTACATAATAAACAATAGTCGATATGGCGAACATAAACAATAATAACAATACAATTTCTTTGCACAATCAAAGCCGAGCAGGTTATATTATTTACTTACAGGTAGATATTAATCTTATCATTCCCTCTTTGTTTGATATATACCGATTGAACTGCCTGTAAATTGTTCAATATGTTTTTGAGCTCCAACATAAAAGAAAAAATCTTTTTTATGTTAGTTTGGCAATCTAATATAACTGTTTTAGAAACCCTAAAAGTACTTAGTAGTTTAATTTTGATCTTAGAGCGACTCAGTTCGACATGATAATGTTTAATCCAATCCTATAATTGTTATTTATTTATTTATTGTGATCATATAGAACGAATTGAACCCCCTAACAGGCTTAAGTCCATGTGGACATTTTTCTTTAATTCTTTGTAAAATATATTTGTAATTTATGTGTTATTTAAGAAAATAAATTATATTTTAAAAACATAATCAGTGATGACAAATTTTTCACATTTATATCAATGCCAATAATTTTATATAAAAATAGCACATATTTCATTCTTCAGAATGTATCTAACTATAAGTTTATTTGACTTAATATTTATATATTTTTCAGTAAATTTCTTTTTCTTTAGTCAATACTCTGTTGTATAGTTAACCTCAAAGTGCTAAAATTTTCTCTTACATTAAGAAACAGCCTGAGATTTCTTATTTCAAGCACGATATGGTTTAGAGCAGGAGAAGTGTCTTTGACCTACATGCAGGACGACCTTTAGATCAATAATTAACTTCGTTTTTAATTAAAGTTATAAAACAAGCTAGATTTGTGATAGTTTTATATTGCTAACTGTATAGGCCTATTGGTTGATGTTTAAGTACATATATTGCAGAAATACTAGTATTTTGTGCAATTGCGTAAACAAACTAATAGAAAAGGTACAATTTGTGGAAGAATTTGGAAAAATATAGTTTGATACAAGTTTTATTATTGAAAACATAACATTTTTGGTAAACAATTTTCCACAAAAATGTTCCAAGTAGTTGGTTTTGTAAGGTATTATTTTGTGCATTTTATTTTGGGCAACATTTACAAACTTTTTTGTTTGAATAATCGGTAGGATTGCTTTTGTTTGTGATTTGAATCTGTAAATTAACAACCTCAGATACATTTTTAGTGATTTTTCGTAGGAAAGATGAGCTATGCAGTGGCACTTGTGTGGAGACCTAAGGTCGGGAGAGGTCAATGAGCACCGATAAGTGATGGGGTAGTTGTGTTTTAAACATACTGTAAGGCAGAGATCAAATTAAATATGCACCATCCCCAACAATTGGAATTATGTAGTGCGTTGTTAAATTAATATTTAAATAATCAATCAAACGATGATAGTGCCAACTAAAGGAAACAATATGTAACACCAAATGTTTGACTTACAATACTGTGAGTCTTTTTTGTTTTTATTACTTTTGTATGGGTTTGCTTTTACCTAATCTAAAACAAATTAATTCGTGAAGAATAGTTTTAATTGATTAAAATTTCTCAAGTTGGTTGCTATGGTAATAAATCTAAATGCTTTCAATAAACGTGTTTTGGTTGAGTAGAGACCAAATCAACTGTTTTATTTGTAATATGTAATAACAGATGTTTGAGTTATAATACATTTAGCCTTTTTCGATGATTATTGTTTGTGGATGATCATAAACAATTTAAAATTTCTTAATTGGTGTGTTGTTGCGCTTTTGATCATAATCTGCTGTTGTATCTGTTATATGTTTGCGCTGGCAGTAAACGTCAAAATTTTTACTATTTTTATGCTTTAAAATCCAAATTTTACAAAATTCTTCCTAATGTGTCTCTGTGATTCAATAAGAATATACCTTGAAATGTTCGTATTTTTACCTTAAGTAGTAGTGTTTGCCCTATGTTGATTCTATGTTAGTCAGAACAAAGAAGTTTATAGATATAGATCTATAAAAAAACAACAACTGGTTGTTAATGAGATATCTTTCTTGGTTTTTGAAAGAAAAGAGTAGGAGAGGGGTTGTTAACTAAACTCAAAATAATAAGTAAGAGTTTCTTAGCAATGTTGTCTGCAATAACTGTAAAGAACATATTGTCTTGGAGACTTCTAAGAAAAACAGGTGACAGTTTTACAATATACTGTAAGGCATTTAGTAAATCAAGAGACATATTCTACAAAGTGAATTTTTATCTCGCAGTTTGAGCACAAATTAAAAGTTGAACATTTAAAACACAAATCATATGCAGTAGTTTATAATATTGTTTTGTAAAGTAAAACTATCACAAGCACAAATACCTTTACTAGTAAGCACCCGAAAATATTCTGTGGGAGATTAATTTAGATACACACCGGAAAAAACATAATTTAAAAAATACTATTTAAAACAAAAAACATTTGTAGGCATCACTTATTACAATGGACATTTTTAAGACTTTAAATGTGTACAACTATATGGATTATATTATAGTTTAATGTCATTTTAGTAAATAATAAAGGGCAAGCCATCAAAACCGACCTATTTTTGTACTGTAATTTCTCAGTGGTTATAATTATTGGGGAGTTCATTGTTGAAGCAAACAGCTGTTTAGTTATTGCCATTTTGATATAAGTTAACATTGATCATCAGTGGTTAGTGTATCATCGTGCTTTAGTCATAGAGTCACTTTTCAAAAGTAATGAATCTGTGATTTCTACACAACGTCGGTTTCGTGCTCACTTCAACGTCGTGTCGGTCGTCATAGTGTCAATCCTAGTCGAAAAACTATTCTAAGAAGGGTTGATAATTTCCGGAACACGGCTTCTGCACTCAAAATCAAACCTAGTGGCAGACCTCGGACAGTTCGCACGCGGGAAAATATTGAAATCATTCGTGCAAGTGTGCTGCAGAGTCCTAAGCGCTCAGCCCGAAAACAATAAATAGCTTTGGCAATTTTGAATTGCAGAATATTGCATTTGGATTTAAATTTCCATCCCTATAAAATAGTGATGGCACAAAAACTAAACGAACCTGATTTCGATTCACGCCTTACCATGTACCATAGGCTATTCCAGCTTGTAAATGAAGCAAATCTTCTTCAAATACTGGTCATGTCGGATGAAGCTCATTTTGAATTGTCGGGAAAAGTTAGTAAACAGAATTTTCGATATTGATCTGTCGAGCATACAACATAACTTTATGAATGATCACTTCATCCACAAAAAGTGACTGTTTGGTATGGAGTGTTCATATTTGTTTGAGAACGACATGGGAATGCAGATTTGTGGCCATGCTCAGAAATTTTCTGATGCCACAGTTACATCAGTTAGGAATCGCCACAAACTCTATTTTGTTCCAAGTGGATGGTGCGACTTCGCACACATCAAATGAGTCAATGACAGGTTTACGTCAACTGTTTCCGGGACATTTGATTTTTCAATTTGGTGATGTTCCATGGTCTGCGCGATCCCCAGACCTGACTTCTTGTGACTGTTGGCTTTAAGGTTATTTAAAGAGTAAAGTCTTCGTTTCTAAGCCCTAGAATATTGCTAATTTAAAGAAGTGCACAAAGAACGAGATCGCTGAAATTCCTCAGTCAATGTTACAGAAGGTTACAGCGAGTATTCAGAAGAGAGGGGACTTGTGTGGATGTGGAAGGACGACACTTCAAGGACATTATCTATCATAAGTAGAAATGGCAAAATCATGTAAATGTTTTAGTTTGTTTTGTAACATTAAACTATGCTTAGTTATATACTTTAAAAAAAATGTGTTATTCAATTTTCTCACCCTATATTAAATTTAATGGTCCTACTCACGTTGAACATGTGTAGGTATTTTCAAAGTGTTACATAACTTATGTAGGTATATGATTTGTTTTGAGTTAGAAGTCTTTGAAAATGTATATTTAAAAGTTTTTTCAATCTTTTTTGTTTACCTCGTTCTTTAGAAGAAACTACTTAGGCGCAAAAACCTCAAACTTTATTCTATTTCTTAAGGGATTGTCAACAAGGTCAATGGACAGAGCTTAATATTTCAAAGTGAACAAAAAAGTCTAGTACACGCGCATGCTTGTATTGCTTGATTTATTCGTCGTATTTAGTGTTAATAAAGTAAAAAAACCCTTATAGATGATAACACTAAAAGGTTTTTATCATTCGTTTTGGTCGAAGTCGTAAACATAACCTTAAAGATACAATAGATACAATAAATGTTGATATTAATGCTATCGATGATTGAGCTGTAGGTATGGTTTAACGTTAAATCACAATAAAACTAAATCTATATGTATCTTTTCTACAAGTCTCGCAAATAAAATTGATTTAAGAAGTGGGCCGAAACTTATAATAAAAGGCAATGATTTGCCTTATTGTTCTAAAGTAAAACATCTTGGTCTCACTATAAACAATACTCTAAGCTGGACAGACCATGTTATTGACACGTGCCATAAAGTGTTCGCTGGCATGCACTCTCTGAAGAAAGTAAAAGATTGCTTGCAGTTTAATGTTAGAGTGCAGCTGGTGAAAACATTAATTTTCCCTTATTTTAACTATTGTGATACTGTTATCAATGACATGACTATGGAATTAGCTAACAAACTTCAGCGTGCTCAAAATTATTGTTTACGGTTCATTTTTGACTTAAAACGTGACGATCATGTGACAAAATATTATAAACAAATTTCAATTCTAAAACTTAGTTTTTTTTTCGAAATTATCATATTTTGTTGTTATTGCACGCTATTCTGCTCACTGGATAGCCTCGCTAACTGGCAAAAAGGTTTGTCTTTAGCTCACATGTAAATGCTACCGACACACGACGAGGAGCTTCATTATTACTTATACCCAGGCACAGAACTGAGATATTTAATAAATCTTTCACTGTGATGGCATGTAGGCTGTGGAAATCATTGCCTGCGAGTTTAAAATGCATCAATGACCGTGTTCAGTTCAAGAAGGCTTCGAATTGTTGGTTCTACGACAGTTTTGGGTAGTTTCGGGCGCTCGGGTGGGATTTGAGGCATGTTCTTAAAATGTGTGTGTGATTGAGAGTGTAAGTGTGTTTACGTATATGTTTTTGTATTATAGTGTAGCATAATTAATTAACTTTTAGTTTTATTTTACTTAGTAGACAAATATGTATATTTTTAGTTTTTATTCATTGTATTTTAGAAGTAATTATTATTTGTAGTTTTCTTCATAAATTTTTATTTGTAATATGAATTTTTATGTATTTGTGTATTTTTTTTTCGAGGTTAAGTGGAAGAGAGGACCAAATGGTCCTAACTTCGCCTCAATAAATAAAGATTATATTATTATTAAAGTATATGCCAGACTTGGTTTTGTGTTGAATGTTTCATGCTAATCAGATATGTCAATGTACATTATTATTTCCATAATAACAGCAAAAACTTGTAAAGAGTTGAAGTACTGCAGCTGATCGACGAAATCGGCTGTTGTATGTTAAGGAATAAAATATAAAACAATAAAACCTTGCGCATGCAGTATACTATTTTGTTACTAAAGGACGTACGGGCTACGTACACGTGATTTTATAGAAGTTGACAGATTTGAGAGATTTTAAGGGGGCACTCCACCTTAATATTGGATAAAAATGACAAAAAATGACAATTCTTTTTTTCACCTAGTTTTGTTCCCTGTGATTTTCTGAACAATTTGATATTTAATAAGTATAGATAATATGCTTATAATTAGATTATTTTATCTAAAAACGAAACGCGTACATGTATATTCTCCAAATAACTGAGTATTTTCTAGGCTGTTTTCCGAAAGTTTTGTTTCTCATGTTTTCATTTACTGTGGTAGACATAACTCAAGTTGTATTTGAGATAGCCTCATATTTATTTTTATTTTGAAGAGAACATTTCATTGTACAACCTGTAGTATGGGTATATATTAGTTCCTATAATAAAAATTTTAAGAAATGATTAAAAATGATTTTACTTAAATTTTTTATAAAAAAATGAAATAACATATTTTTTACAGAAATATTTTTTATAATTTAATATCAATACTACAGGTTGTAGAATTAAATGCCCTCTTCAAAATAAAAACATAAAAATGAGACTATCTCAAATACAACTTTAGTTATGTCTGCCACAGTGAAGCCTAGTTAAATCCGTAAAAATTAACTCCCCCGGGGGGTGGGGGATGGGGGGCCAAAACTTATGAAAAAGTCACTATAACCAACACTCATATTATAAAATATAAAATAATTAGGTTTGCTTTTAAAAATAAAGAACATTTTTCAAATGTGGAGTGCCCCCTTAAGTGATTTATAAAACTATATTTAATAATTTCTGACCAATCTGGAGACGTAGAAGAAAGTTATCAATTACTGTTTCTGCTAAGAATTAAGAGTACTAATCTACTAAAAGTATTCTGTTATAATTCATCCAAATTGGCATAACTAAGTTGGAATATTCTTATTCACTGTTACCATTTTACATGGTTCAGAGAATATATTAATGATTTGATTATCTATATTCAATTATTACAAGAACTGCTCTTTCATAACATACCTATAAATGTAAAGGAAACAAAATGTGTTTTTTCTCGTCTAAGTGGATGTGTACAAATGGCTTATCCAGAATGATTTTCCATTTTACAACACATTGCATGTGTGAAAACATTGTGTATTCAAATAAAAGTAAAGTAAGGATCAAATATAGTAAAGCTTTATTTAATTGTCGTTAGAAGTGCATATACAACAAATTTACAAATCCACATTTTTTTTTAATAACTAAAAGGTTTTATGAATAATAAAATGTCAAGGAAAATGTGGAAATATACAATATGCCTGTGTATTTTTCAAAAACTTATATTGGGTATAATAACTTTATTGTACAAAGTGATATATAAATATAACCAAATCAAAATACATTGAATGGTGTAATTTAATTAAGGAACTGTGGCATCTTCATTTATATAACTGACAGCGGAAGCACGGGTGTTGTTCAATTAATGACGGAATAATTGATAAGGAGATAATTGGTTTTCAAAGCGCATCTGTGCGTATGTGTAATAAACAACAGACATCAATAAATTGTGCTTACGTAATTCAAGTTTAAAGTTAAGAGAAAATTTTAAATTTTCTCAAAAACCGGAAAGAAAAGTGAAATGAGTTATGAACTAATTTTCAATATTTAAGAAAATAGTTAAAATTGCATAGTTCAGATGCCATTTTAATATGAAAAAATAAAGTTCAGTAAAGTTTAAGTGTAACATGTAATAGTAAAAGAAAAGTTTTAAAGGAAAACCAAGAAAAAAGTTAAAAATATTTTTTTAGAAAAAGGGTGAGAGTTTTCTCACCTTTAAAGTTAATTTGAATAAGAAAATTAACGATTCTAATAATTAAAGTTAAAGTAGGAGAATGTATTAATGTATTAAAACAAAAGTACATGCAATAAATTTCGAAAAATTAGTTAACACAAAAAATGGAAAAAACGTAGATTTTTTAAGTCCCACAACTTCAAGAAAAATACAGCAAACTTCGAGAAATGGCGGCTAGTGTGGTAATTCTCAATAAAATATGCAGTGTAAAAAAGAAAATCCCGAGGAGGGAAAACTGAGAGATTTTTCCGGGGAACGTGACGTGGAAGGCACTCATGGGCCGCGAGCGAGAACGCGAAGTCATACGACGACCGTTCAAATTCGTGGTGGAAGAAAGCTAACAAGCAGCAAGAAAAGCTAACTCGCGGGAAAATCAGACGACGCCGCGAGAAGTTAGGAACAAAAGAAGGAAAACAATGGACAAAAGACAGAGTTATCAGTTGAGATTTAGCGGGAAAGAAGGACCAATGAGCAACGAACAAGCAGTGGTACCAACAGAACGTAGACACTACGTTAATTAGTTTAATGCAATGGAGTTAATTAGTTTAAAACGACAATAGAAAAATAAAATAAACTGGAGAACTAACAGGCACATTATCGAGACTGTCTGGAGAGGAAAAGTCCCGGAAAAAAGGGAAATTTGGAACAAGAAAAACACAGTTTAAGTTACTAAAGGTTGGCAACAGAAACAGTGGGAAATAGTCCTATATAAACGCTAGACGTCTTGGGCTAATCTTATAATTCAGCTACTTCTTAAATGTGACGTACACGTTATACTGCTTCTACGAATTCTAAAATATTAAAAGTAAGTGAGTAGAGTTAGCAATTTGTTCTGCCTAAGTAAATTAAGGAAAAGTAAAATTAAATTAATTTGTTTAAAAGTTGTATTTGTTGGGAAGATTCCGAAAGAAGGAAAATATTTTAATTTCTCTTTTTTATGTTTGAATAAATAGCTATTTTTTTATTTTTCAGTATAAACAAGTTTAAGTTACCTATTGTTTGCAAATTCCATGACAATATTTTCTATTATTTTAAGTATTATCACAGTGTTTAATTCTCAAAATATCCAAAGCACAAATAAAATTATTTACAAAGTCAGTTCCACTGCACTCACTACTTTGAGGTGGATAAAAAGTAGAAATAAATTCTTGTGTTCTAAACTGAGCTTAGTTAAAAGACAATTTTGATTACTGGAAGATTAATTTTGAAAGTTTTTTAGTCAGGATATTCGACAACCAGTTATATCACCTAGGCCAGGCACAGAAGAGAGCCTATTTCTTCCAGTAGGGGATATTAACTTATTTTGCAACTGCTCTAGAGCCTTAGTGTTCCCGAACTTGGGGCACATCAAATTAGTAAATTTCTTTAAAGGGGAAGACAGTTGTAAAATTGATAACAAAATTTTTTGAAAGTTTATTCTAAACAAATAAATGGAGGATAATATTCTGCACATTTTGCAGACATTTTGACTCCCCAAAATCGATCAAAACGTAAAATACTAAAAGTACCCGGTACAAAATTGTTCCTATACCAAGTGTAAAATCTCACATCTTCTGATCTACGGTTGAGTTTTATTCTGCGAGCAAAGCGAATTAGTCCACAACCCGAGGCAACCCGTGAGTAGAATCTGGAGGCTTTGGTGCAAACAAATTCTGCTAATATATTTCGAACACATTGCCAGCTATATTCAGCGCCTTCGTGAGTAGACCAATTTCTCAAATCGTTAGTTGAAACTATAAAACATGTAAACTTTATTTTTTAAGTTCGCTCAACTCATGTCAGCGTTTCAGTTGCGTAGTCAAATTATTAGAAAAGAAAAGTACAACTGATTTGTACTTACGGGGTTCCTTCTCTTAAAGAAATGGTTTGCGCAACTAAAAAATGCAATTACTTCATTTGTTAACTGTTACACTGTTTACAGCGACAGTTGAATTGCTGCCAATTGAGCATGTCGTGAACAGTCTGGTTGTAGAGGTGTATTTAGGAGCATCGTCTTGTTTGCTGAATTAGCTCTCGAGGAAGGATCCCAAATAATGGAAGCAGAGTTTGACTTCGAGGACTCGTAAATTGAGACTCCACTGCGTTTGGTTGCTCCATTTGTACATTCAATAGGTGATTCAATTAGAGCTGTAATTTATGCGAAAATAATTTTGGATATCACCCTAAATTTTTCGGCTACGAAGAATAACTTTCGATTTAAAATTTTTTTTTAGTTAAATAAATCATTCATCTTATATTTTCTCAGATATATACGAGGCCCTTCTTAGAAAACTCACTACCCGTAAAATCTCAAAACCTGTTTCAGCTCAAAAAACTTAATTTCATAATTGAAGACTTTAGTATAGACAACTTATATTTAAAAAAACAATTTCAGTAAATAAAAAAAAAATTGTTTAAAAAATTTACATGATTTAAAACCAAGTAACCACATTCATCTTTCTCTAATGAATTATAATTTACTTATGCATTTTTATTTTAAGTTTTAATTTCAATTTTAATAAATAAAGAAAAGTCTTATTTTTGTTTGCCAAATGTGGTGTATAATGAGCCATCATGGTTATATAATATAGTAAGATTCTTTGAAAAAAAAAAAACAAATATTTATTAAATCAGAATTTATTTATTTTTCAAATCAGATTGTAAAATATAAAATACGAGAATAACTTAAAAAATAATTGCAAAGTCTCTTAAAATGAGCATAAAACTTTCTTGCAAATGTATTCATTGCTTGAGTTACCTAGTTTCTCAGTTTGCATTACTTTTCATTTTCTTTCAGTTTTAATTTTAAAAAAAACTGTGATAAAAAAAAGACATGTTTTGAATTTGAAAACACCTTGAAAAAATACAGTAAATACTACAATATTGTATGTACATTTGCTGTCATTATCTTTAATTTAGCTATTATGCATCATCCGATTGTTTTACAGTTACATCTTCTGATAGGGAATCAAAAGTTCTACAAAAAAGGTGTCTACATTTTTTGTTAAAATGTACGGTTAATGAGTAATTTAGGTTTGAAATTTTCAAACAGCACCATTTTGAAACTCATGATTGGATTTAATTGCTTATTTACTGGAGATACATCATTGTTAGGTTACACTTCATGCCAAGTTTGAACTCAATCAAACCATTTTCTAGATAAGAATTATTTTGTACAATAAACAAAATGGCGGATATCTAGAAAACGAAGCGTTTCTGGGTCTGTGTTTATATGTTCATTTTTTCTTATTTTGACCCACAGAACCGTTCCCAGACGTTTGGCACTTTACTTATGGGGCATCCTGTATAAGAGTGCACTAGCAGTTTGTCCAGACTTCTTAAACGTATTACTAAAGATCATAACGCATACCTAGATGTTTGTGTTAAGAGGGCCAAAGTAAAGCAAACAGTGGTTGACTCCTTTTAAAGCTGACAGGATATATCCAATTATTTGTTTTCGATTTTCGGTTATGTTTCGACATTTTACTACCCTCAATGGACTTATGGTTCGTCATAGTACAGTGAGAAGAGCATTGACGAACGATACACCATAATACGCTTAAAGGTTAGTAAAAATGTGCTGTTTTAATTGTTTGTTTATTAGTACAAACCCAAATTATATCTGCTTTTTACCTAGACTATAGGTTAGGGTAAATTATATTGCAAGCAATCGTTGGTGTGCTAAGCAACAGTGGTATTCTTAGCGTAGGCCTAACCTAAAAGTGTATTGAGTTATTAAAATCAACCTGAACCCTTAAACGTATTAGTAAAAGACTATAATGTATATCCGAATGTCTGTGGAAGGAAGGCGGAAGTATAGTAACCAGTGCTTCACTTGCTTTAAAGCTGAAAAGATATCTGTTATTTGGTTGTAAATTGCTTTGCAGCATTTACTACAATATAAGTAAAAACTCAATTGGACTTATTATAGAGCTCGTCACAGCACAGTTACAATAGAAATGCATTTACGTACGGGGTGCGTCATAATACGACGAATGGTTAAATGGAATTCCAGGTTTTTGCAGCAAAGCGTTGTCACTCTTTTCACCTCATGTAATATTCTTCTCGCCTTGTTATTAACAGGGAAACCAATTCAGGGACACAATTAATAAAAAATAATTAATAACTACGTGGTGTGTGTTTACATCATTAAAAGCGTAAAATGTTTAAAATAATGATTAGTCACGCTACACTCATTACACCAAGAGGTCGTTAATAACTACTACATGTTTATTTTTTCTGACAAAATAAATGGCTTCCTTCCTTTTCGTCAATCGAAGAGTCTGGTGTGTTAATTAACTGAAAAAAAATTGGGTCTGCGTCGGACCAGACGGTGGAAACAGGTAGACCTATTATTGATTTAATATATTTTGGGAAAAACTAGTATAACTTAGAGTAGCCCTACTATTTTGTAGATGATAGCCTATTCTTTCATAAAAACAGTAACCAACACTGAAAGCATATTTTAAAATTAATACCCCATTTTTTCCTTCTTTGTTACATATGCTTATGAATACTAACGTTGCATCTGTTTGGGTGGTCACAGTTAGTCTGGGGACCATGTTCAGTGCTCCCTTACTTCACCCAACAAAATGAATGAGTTCCCGTAGTTTCTGCATATCGTAGTGAATCACCCTGCATATACAATTTTTAATGACTGCCGAAAACGTGTTCAGGGGACCATGATCAGTGCTCACTTACTACACCCAACAAAATTAATAT